>JACM01074740.1:0-31538 GCA_000787095.1 Periophthalmodon schlosseri
TTAAATGACAGACAATGAGCTCATCTGTTAGGGCCACAGTTGTCATTAAGTCATTCATTGATACATTGTTTAGAGCCCTGCTTCAGTTTGACTGGAGGTCAGTGGGTGGTGAATGTCCATCATTCATCCATCTGTCTGGAGAACGCTCCACTTTGGTGTGAACCTGTGTCCATTTGAATCACACTTGACCTTTGGTCTGCTGGTGGATCCAGTCAGAGAATTTGACTACCTGTGTGTAGACCCCAGGTCGGTTCTGCCTGGCACAGCCCTCACCCCAGCTCACGATCCCAGCCAGAAACCAGCGCCGGCCCCTCTCCAGGCACACCAGAGGCCCCCCCGAGTCTCCCTGAGGAGAGAAGGCACACCATCCCTGATGCACTCATCATTGAGATAAAAATGTTATTCTGTGCATGATATATATTTGGTCCTACTACCTGACAAGCATCTACCCCTCCCTGTAAGTTTCCGGCACAAAGCATTCTGGGAGTGACAGCATCATCATACAGCTTATTGCATGCATTTCTGCTTATTATCTTCACAGAAGCCTCTTGTAACCGAGAAGCTAGTTCACCTATAATAAATTCAACACTGAGGTTAGTTAATACCAAAAACAATGACATTTTAGCATAGCGTCCCATTAGAGTTACCGTCCTCCATGAGAACCCCCCAGCCAGTGACGTAGCAGCTGGTTCCTGTGGTGAAGGAGTGTGATGGGGCAGGGACGCACACTGGCTGCACTAGGTCATTGAAGAAGATGGGTATGCTGAGCTCCAACAGGGCGATGTCATAGTCTGAGGTAAACTGGTCGTATTTTGGATGAATGAGTATTCGGCGGATCTGTCTGTTGGCTGCCCCACTGATTCCTGATGTCATCACACGCATTCCCATGAACGCCCGCCAAGCACGAGAATCAGAATATCTATACATATATATACATATATGCATCAAAATAAGAATATGCAGGGCAGTAAACTAGTATATATACATCAAAATAAGTATATAGATATAGAGGTGATGCTCTGTCACTCACTTGATTGCGTCCGAGTCCTGAAAGCAGTGGGCAGCTGAAATAAGCCAGCGACTGCCAACGAGAGTGGCCCCACACACATGGCCATAACGCTCCATCTGCAGACTGACCTGCCAAGGCCAGGAGCCCGCACCTGCGTCAGACCCTCCCACAATCTTGGTGCGTTTTCTGGGCCTGGTCCCGCACGCTGGACATAAGAGCAGACATAGGGGCGAATAAATTTCCAGATTCTTTGACCCATATACACATTATGCAATATACGGTATATTAATATTACCTACCACACCGCAGTTCATCAGATCCATCAAAGCAATCCTTCACTCCATCACACTCAGGATTGACCTTACTCACACATTTTCCATTGGCACATTTGTAAGAGTTCGAAGAGCAGCCTTTCACATCTATAAATAATAGATACTCAAAAAGGGTACAATAGGCAGCATACTAGATACTATCAAAATTATTAAATAGCTGCCTACATGCTCTAGTGCAGTTGAGTTCATCACTTCGGTCTTTGCAGTCAACAACACCATCACACAATGAAGACTTTGGTAAACACTGCTTATTTGGGCACACATGGTAGCACTTGCTGCCTAATAGAGATTATTGAAATCACACATATAAATCTTGGGTCAAACATGAATTGTACAGTTGTGTCAGCTCACCGCATGTGCCCTCCTCACTGCTGTCTGAACAGGTGCTCTGGGTCCCACACTGACCGCTATGAGACTTGCACTGTCCATTGGCACACTGCACCTCACCAGGCCTGCAGGAATCTATCAGTAAAAATATAAATTTCACTCAAAATAATTCACTCATTGATTTTACCAGGAGACATACTGCATTTAGCTTCATCCCGTCCATCAGCGCAGTCTCGTACTCCATCACAAACTTTTCTCAGAGGAATGCAGCGCCCATCTCCACAGCGAAACTGCCGTGGACATGCTGCACATAAAAACAAACACATTCACTGGAAAACAATCAAAATTTTACTTTTTGCAAAATTCTAGATAGGTAGGATACATAATAATCTATATTATATAATCAGATAATAATCAATACTAAAATCAGTATGGAAATATACTCAGTATGGAAATATACTCATTTGAAGAAGTAAAAAAAGAAAAAAACATAAATAGGACTATATTTCCTAAATGGTCGTAGAATAGTCACACCACATGGTATTGGTAATATTAAAGAAATGTCTAGTTGTGAATTTATTTAATTTAACTATATTTTAAACTATATTTTAATTCAGTACAACTACATATTGTCCACATACTAATTTCTACTCACTGCCCTCTGGGGAAAAGGCTCTGTAGATCAGATAGAACCCCGGGTGAGTGATGGATTCATCTGAGTGAAACTGGATGGACAGTGGAGATGAGAACACGCGCTTCTTGGTGCTCTCCACAATAGGATTACATAGTCTACAAAAACACATAGAAAAACATAATAAAAACACCAAAGAGGAATTTACATGGTAACACCTGAGTGACAGTTAATGTTTAATGTTTTTATGTTACGTGGTTGCTACACTACTCTCCGTGTGCCTTCAAAATGATAAGTCAATTACTTTTGAATTGAACAGTTGCAATAACATAAAATAGACAGCAGAGGGCTCTACAGAGTTGTTTTCTCCTCAATAATTTAACTAGAGTAGAGAGTTAAACCACATAAAATATGTTCTGTAAAAATATAAAAGTAAGAATCATACAACATAAGCATTTAAAATAGGGTTGGCCATTGGATTGTAAGGGCCTACAAGACATTTCCTCTGGAGTCAGAGAATGGATGTGCAATTAATTTATCTTTATTAGTTAGTAGACACGGGGGATGAGAGTCGGCTTCTTTGTCCTCAAGTAGCAAACCATATGTAGTATGTAAATCCAACTGAGTACTTATAGTTACTCTTATACTCACTTGACCCCTCCAATGTCCAGCCAGTCCTTCTCACAGCCGTCCGATGAGGAAGAATCCTGAATGTCAAATTTCACAATTGTCATGGAGATCAGGTATCCAGGCATCGGGGTCTGAAAACAAAGTAAAGCAACTAATGCTTGGAATGTGCACAGACAAGATTATGAAGCCATGACTGTTACTTTCATTTTTGTCATGATAAAACATAAAGTAGGCTCACCCGTACTGTCCAGGTGCACTCTATATTGGGAGGATAGAAGGATGGGTAGTACGGGGAAGAAATTGAACCATTCCAGGATGATATTGACCCCCCACAACCTAAAACAAGCAGTCAAAAGTTACAAAACAAGTCCTAAAAATAGACAGATTAAGCAAATATGCATTGTCAGAGGAGTCTTTGTTTTGGATGTTCAAGAGTCGTCGAACCTGCTTTTGGAATGGCCTGGAAATAAGCTTTAAAGACGGCTCCGTCTCTTTGTCTGCTGAAGGAGAAGGTGACCAACATGACATTTCCGGACGACATGAGCTTCATGACCGGAGAGGAACCAGAAACAGGTAGTCCACACCATCTACAGACAGAACCAGGGTCACAAAGCTGTAAATATTTTCCTACATATGTTCAGTATATGTACCTTGCAATGATCTTGTTTTGTAAAGGAAGTAAGAAGTCATAGGCAGAGAGCTTGTGAGCAATGCAGCTGCCTGGAGTGGCTCCTTGAAGAGTCAGAACCACCAGCCGGACCACATGCCCCGATGGCACGCGCAGACGCCACTGATAGTAGGGCTTCTTAGGGTTCACAAGGCTCAGGGTGCGGTTGTTCCCATATTTGGCATATAAGTCGAAGGACATAGCTAAAACCAGTCAGTAATTAATAATTCAGTCCATTGTTCATTTGATTGACATAATGTGACACTTTATGATGTAATAGATGAGGAGCACAAAACAGAGCCCTGGAGCGTCACACACTTCAGTGAGTGTAGTCTCACCCTGGAAACCAAGCTGCCACTTTCCACCCTGGATGCTGTTTGGATTTTTAAATTTGTCAGATTTTTCTTCAGATTCAAAGTCGTCAGGATCCAGGCCTAAAAGCCATTTTATCAAACAAACAAGAAAAGAGCACAATTTCAGAAATATATATTACAAATGTGTAAATCTGTGTAAGTTCATTGTGGTTCCAAATGCACATTGATGACATTGCATCACACAAACCTCATGTGAGGAGTGTGTGTGAGAAAGTGTGACTGTGTACCCAGCAGGTGAAGCATGTCTGGGTCTTGCTCCATCAAGTAGCGCTGCTCGTGGTGACTGTCCTGCAGAACTTTATTGATGCCTGGGAGTCGACGCTGTAACCTCCCTGGGTTGGATTTGCGGATTGCAATAGCAACATCCTCCGGGGCAGAGAATTTACTCCAATAGAAAACATTAAGTCCTGCTGCTCCTTCGCTGTCACAAAAAGTCAGTGTTAATGATTATATTGTAATGTAAATGTAAACTTCAGGAGGCTATAGCCTACCTGAAGGCAGTTATTCCTGAGCCCAGATAGTAAGTGCTCCACGGCGTGGACTCATAGAGTTCAGAAAACTAAAACAGAGGAAAGGTCAGAGCACAGGTGCTGTGTGGGGCAGGGATGAGGTGCAGGTCAGGTCAGGTCTGGTTCTGTGGGCGCATGAGGTGGTCCGCCTTTAACAAACCCTCTGTGTCTAACTGAGTCGACTGGGGACAGCACAGCACCACTATTGTGTGTGGAGCTGCTCCTAAACACGAGAGAGAAGGACCGCTGGCCCTTTTCTGTTAATTACCTGATACTATGACCAATTAACTGACACATGAATTATGGAGACGTTAACAGTACTGAATTCTTTTTGAATTTCCTCATAATCTTACAGTGGACCTAGTATGCCCCCTGCTGCTCACTGTCCCACCTCCTCAGCCTCTGCCTAAACCCAGATCCATGTGGAGGTACAGAGCAGCCAACTGTGTGAAAGCCACAGACAATGTTTTTATTGAAGCTGCTCTTCCTCTCACTGTGGCGGCCTGGGTCCAGTCGGAGCTCACAAACAGCCGACTTGTCCTCAGGTCTGAAAGGCCCCACTCCCTGGGGTCCCGGGACTCACGCACACACTGGGCCCATCTCTTGTTTCAGCTTTACATTTAACACCACCATTGAGACAGAGAGACAGTGAGGAAAGAGTAAAAAACACAGAATGTGATGCAGAGGCAGACAACAGAATGGCCAGAGTGGAGTTTAAAAAGCAAAGACACCCAAGTCGTCTCCCATATCCAAAATACAGTAGACCCTCCTTAGGTCAAACATGTGTAAAAGACAAAGTGTGACACTTACATAATGGCTTAGAGCCTGAGCCTGCAGGCGAAAACGCGCAGATGTGGAGTCTACGAGCTCTGAGGAAAAACTCAAGTTTGTGAACTCCACACAGCCACCGAGAAAGAACACTGAGGAGGGAGGAGCTGGAGGGCCACAGACACAGTCAAAATAAACACATTAGAAAACAGCTGATGCCCAAGAATAAGTACTTACATCTGGAGAAGTGGAGTGTCAGTGCAATGGCTACACTTGAATGAATGAAAAGTGAAAGACCTAACAGCCATCTCCTCCAGGAGGCACACACTGGAGCCCCCCCCTCAGCTCTTTGCTGCTCCGGCTTCGTGGGGGGGCTTGGTGACTGGGTGGGCTCCTTCAACCTCCCCTCTCCCTAAATTAAAAGAGAACAAGACTCAAGTATCATACTTCTATACCTAGGCTTAGGTTCTCCGTAATTGTTGATGTCTATGGAGGGCAATAAAGAAAATGCTGCCTATATGGCAAAGTCAATCAAGTTTACGGCTGCGTAGTGATTTACGGAGTGCAGGGTGAGTGTGCTGGAGCTGAAAAGGTCTCCTGCAACATTAAAAGGGCTGGCAGGGTTCCCCGCAGCAGAGGACAAAGCGTGGCTGACAGGGTCTGCTTTCCCACGGCCGGGCTCTGCCGTGTCAGCACTCAATCAACTGGCTCACTCTGATGCATTCACAAGAAGTGGGTGCACATATCCCTTAGAGACTGGTTTACAATTAAAAATGACCCTTTCTGTAGGTAGCATTATTGGTGAGTTTAGCCCAGCTGTAATTTGACAATATAGTCACTTCAAGGTTAGAGGCTAATGTGCAGGCATCATTATGTGCATCTAAAGAAATGATGCAATTTACCTGTGTAGTGGTGTGGCTTGAGAGTTCATCTTCAGAGACGCAGTAGACTTGACAAGTTTTACTTTTAGGGAGAGTCCTCATAGCACTGTCCCGTGAAGCTCCACAGAGGTACTAGGCAACAAAGCCTGAGCATAGAAATGATGGAGAGAGAGGGAGAGAGGAAACCCCCGGTGCCGCTTCCTTTCAGAAAAAAGTGCAGAAACCCGACCTGAGCGTCTCGGATGCGGTGGGCATTCACCGCCTCCCGTTCACCTGGGCGGCAGGTGTCACACGGAGCCCCAGAATGCAGCGCGGCACAATGAGAGCACTATGAAGGGTACAATCCGGACAACCATCCGTGCGACAGATATTGTGGGCAAACTTACTCCTTGTGTATGGGGCTATGGCTACAGGGAACAATACAGTGCTTGAGTGAAACGTGTGTGAGGTATTACAATCGGAACTTGGCTACTGTGCCCCTGGATCAAAGCAAAACAACCCAGATTAAATCCACCACTGTAACAGCAATGGTCATATGTCTTTGGAAATATTAGTAAATAAACCTAGTCATAACGTTTCTTTATTTGTTTATTTTCTTAAAAACATGTCAAAAATTTGATACTGTATAATTTATGTTATTGCTCTAATTGTATTATTTGGTCCAAGCAGGGACTAGGTCTTATACTGGTAATGCATAGTCTGGCATTGTCAGTTGATATGGCTGTAGATCCAGGAGGTGAACTTGCTGACCCGGGTGTAGACTCCAGGCAGGTTGGGTCGGCCGCAGCCCAGCCCCCAGCTCACAATGCCAATGAGGAACCAGCGACCACCACTAGGTTCCTGGCACGAAAGAGGACCCCCAGAGTCACCCTAAAACACACAGCAAAATATCAAATAGCAACCTAAACACAGATAAGTATTGACACACGCATTGTGAAATTGGACTGACCCGGCAGGCGTCCTGCTCTCCTGAGGGCACTCCTGCACACAGCATCCGAGGAGAAGCCAGACTGTAGCTTTTCTTACAGTCTGTCTGGCTCTGGATAAACACCTGTGCCTTCAGGAGCACTGTGGGCAGCACTTTGTCTGAAAGAACATTGTGACGAGAATATCAGCTTAATGATACAGATAAACACAGCAACAGAAATGTGTGTGTGATTTACATCATGTTCGAACATATTTTTTATTATAAAATACCTTTATTAATACAATTAAATCAGGGTGGTGAGTTTCTTCTAAGTAGTGTATACACAGCTAAGAATAATATGACACATAATTCAAATATAAACAGTAAACCTTACTCCACACCTGCTAGATAATGTCTGAATCATTGTATCACTATATGTGCTCCACAGTACGGGTGATTGTGACCGTCAAGCAGATTTCTTGGAAGGAAATTTTCCAATTGTTACTGCACCAAAATGTGTGTCTATGTACTGTATGAACTACTTCTGTTGACAGCATACAGCTGACTCACCCCCCTCTGAGCGGTAGCCCCACCCGGTGACCCAGCAGGGGTGGCTGTCTGTAACAGTGTGGGATGGAGGGGGCAGGCACACAGGCTTGATCAGGGCACTGAGGGTGGGTGGCCAGGGCTTCTTCAGCTGCAGCAGTGCAATGTCATAATCAAAGGTAAATGCATTGTAATACTTGTGAACAACAATTCTTTGGATCTCCGCCTCATGCTTGGCACTGCCTTGGTTCAGCATGCCCAGGTGAGCTCTCCAGAGACGTGGGTCCGACAACCTGTGAGATGTAGTAATTAGAAAAAAAGTATTTTTTTATAAGTGTGTTGTTTAAATGCGTTAAGTGTGAGGACGTATGTGTGTGTGAGTAGCACTGGCTGACCTGTCTTTGCTGAAGCAGTGAGCAGCTGACACGAGCCAATTAGAAGAGATCACTGAGGCCCCACAGTACATGCTCCCAGAGAAGAGCAGGCTGACCTGCCACGGCCACTCCCCTTCCACAGAGTTGACCCCACCCACGATGCGCTCAGACGAAGATGAGGTTTCTTTCTTTAGTGGAGAGGGGTCGCCACATTCTGGAGAACAGAGAGGGAAATTGAATAATTCTTCAAGAGGGATACTTGAAGAGTTATCAGTTTGAACTACACCACTCTGTCCACACAAGTACCCAATCACATATCTTGAAGTTTGTATGGAGTCATCAAAGTCAGTTTGTCCCCAGTACCAGTAACAATATTGCTTAAAACAGTCTGAACATAAACAACATAGCCCTATCACATCATCACACTTAACGGAAGAGAGGTCTCACCACAGTCCCTCTCATCGCTTTGGTCCCTACAATCAAAAACACCATCACATTTTGCATTTTTCTTCAGGATACAGGGCCCACTGTTGCACTGGAAGCTTATGGCCGAGCAGGTAGTATCTAGAGAAATGAAAAACACTATTAAGAGACACATATACAGGCTTTCACTGGACTAATCAGGTTAGACGTGTACCTTGAGTGCAGTTGATCTCATCTACTCCATTAGAACAGTCTCTCTCTCCATTACACACAAACAGAGGGTGAAGAGAACCGCTGCCTGCACAGTTAGTTGATGGTCTTGCTATGAAGACATAAGCAATTAAAAACACACAATATCATGTCTAAACAAAACATTTTAAGAAGACACCTGTTTTTTAATTGTATTTAAAAAGCATGTGTCTTCAGTTACTGGTGAGGGGTATTGTCATTTTGCAAAATTTTTTCCGACAAAATGATCTCATTTTAATTAAACTAGCCCTAGGTTTTTGGTCTGAATGTCACACGGGGTATAAAAACAATCAACCCAACAAAAAATTTTATAAAATGGGCGTCACAAGAATGTCCAATGCCAACAGTGCCACCTTGAAGTGGATCCCTATGAGAGAGGAGACAAATTTTGGCATAAATTCACAAAATTTGGAACAGTAATAGCGCTCTATGAGACAAGCCTAAAAATGAACTGAAGCATTGCTCTATGATGAACAGGAAGTCAGCCATATTGGATCAAAGTTTTGACGCCAGTTTAGCTGCAATTTTATTTTAATAAACTAGCCCTAGGTTTTTGGTCTGAATGAGCTCAGATTTGGGATACTCCACCTAGAAATATTGAAATTCAATAACCAGACAATTTTTTGATATGTTTTTTGTGTAGCAAGGAGGCAAAAAACTTTCATTTCCTGTTTCTTCAAAGACTTCTCACGACCACAGGCATCGGCCTAGAGAGCTCAAATTTGAATCACTATTGCCAGATCTCGGCCTGAATATGATGGACTAATAATCATATGACAGTGTACACTATAGTGCCCCCTACCCTATACATGAAACATCAACATTATCTGACTTGTACGAAACTTGGGGATAAAATTCTCTAGAAGATGCAAAAAATTCTATTATGGATATGGGACATTTTTTCACAGTTGGCCAGCAGGGGCGCAAACACTTAATCATTTTAAAAATCTTACACGCACATGCTTAGTCCAACCAGGTTGAAATTTGCGTCACTTATATACTGGCTGACACCGATTAAATTAATAATTCACACTTAATGCTCAGTGCTATAGTGCCACCAGTAGGACTGGGGGGGAAAAATTACATTGACAGAAATGGTTGAAATATTGCGAAAAATTCCTCTATGTGCACCTGATCATAAAACATAATTAGACTCATTTAAAGGCTCATAAAAGTTGATTTTATGTAATATATCTCTTTTAGATTATTACAACTTACAACAGAAGATTTCATCACTCTCGTCCTGGCAGTCATCCAGGCCATCACATCGTCTGACTTTGTCCACACACAGACCGGTGGAGCACAGGAAGTGGCCCTCTGGACAAGCTAACAGACACAGCAGCAATCTTTACAGGGATCAATACTCTACATAATCATTCTTGTAGCACTTACGCTGGCTGATATTATAACTGGTGTAAGACGCCTCAAAAGGCTGAACTGAGGTACGAGAGCTACAGCGAAACTCCACCTCTGGACTTGGGTTACTGATCCGAAACACTGTGCTGTGGTCTACATAGGTCCCACAGTAACTATAGAGAGAAACATGAGCATTAGTCCAATGGTTAAATATTGTGTATGTAGATATTTTATAGAATACATGTTAGAACACTTACATCACTTCATTGATTTTCCACCAGCCTTGGTCACAAGCCTTCATGTCTTTCATTTTTAATACATAGTTTTTGAAATGAAGAGCCACTCCCAAAGCTGAATTGTAGGTCTACAATACAATGAAAAATCATAGGCGCTAACATAAAAGGCAGTTAACAATTTGGACTGCATTGTTACAGCGCTGTAGTACCTGAAATATCCAGGTGCAGGAGCACTGGGGGGGCAGTAGACTGGGGTAGAAGGGGCTGTAGAGGTCACCAGTAAAATCAGGATGTGACTTGATCTCAATGTGAGACAGGCATACTATAAATAACAGAGAAAAAGAAGATCACATCTTTACACCCACATGCATTTCAACAGGGGTTGGGCAGTAGTGCAAACAGCTTGTTGCATCATACATTCCTCACTGATGGCCTCAAAGTCCCCCCTGAAGTTCTTGTTCCCACTTGTCATAGTGAACGATAACAACATCACATTGGAGGTAGACACCAGGGAGAAAGCCTTGGTCACTGGCTCACACAACCTGAAGCACATCACAGAACCAACAATAAAGAATGATGTTGAAATAATCCGAGTATGTGATGTGAAAAGCCCCTGACCGCAGCAGAATGCGCCCCCTCATGGGCAGCAGAGCATCATACACCACCAGGCCGTCGTCCACACAGTCTGTTGGCTGAATGAGAAAAGAGCTGACCGTCAGTCGGATCAGAAACCCAGGAGCAGCGGTCAGCTTTACATGGCAACTGACACCACCCCATGATGAGAACACATTTAGAGGAATCCTCATTCCGGGAAGGTTGGCATATAGTTTCTCAATGCACTGTGAACCTGGGAATGTAGAAAGGAACTTAGTGGTGCGAAACAAGATTCAGTTTGCTTTTTTATGTTTTTTTAGTCTACCTGCTGCAATGGATGTATAATCAGACCGTTGGACAGCTGCAAAGATAAATAATAAATAAAAAGTATTTTCTAGATATTCAAAACTAGGGATGGGATGAGGCATAATTTCCACAAGACGAGATTTTGGCATAATTTATAATAAATAAATTGTACTGTTCAGTTCACAGTTTTAGCTTCATGTTTTAAAAATCTATTTATATTAATATTTTTGTTGTAGAAATATTTTGTCACTGTAGAATTGTGTTTTGGAACTACAGCTTCTAAAGAGGTGTAACTCAGCAAAGTTCACACTTTTTTTTTGTTCAAGGCAAATGTAATACAAGGCAAATGGAAAAAAAATCTCACAAGATAATTTTCCGCATGTGTACACAGTCTTGCGACAGTTTTATTTTGCAAGATCTTGTGGCACGAGATTTTGTCCAACCCCTATTCAAAACATTATTTACTGTGGGGTAGCTCTCATAGAACCACTAAAATAAATATAATAACTACTGTCATTCATATCTGGCATTTTACAGTTTAATGTAATTTGCATTTGACCAAATACGTACCGTTGATGAGGATGGAGTCCAGATCCACTGGCAGGCTGAGCAGATAGCCCACAGAGGAGCGGTTCTGCAGACTGGTGTAGACCGAGTCCCTGAAAATGGCCCCGACACACTCTTCACACACGGCCGGCGTCTTCAAACGAGGAACAACAAACACCATCCAGAAGTGCACCAGGACACCACCCTTGTTGTTGTTACTACATGGATGAGACAAATAACATTTAAGGAGGTGGATCCATAAGATAACAACTAAACAAAATTACCATCTGCTGTACCTGAGGTCTGAAATTACAGCCTGCTTGTAGAGTCTGGACACAGAGGACTGCTTGTAAACATAACTCACCTACAACATACCACCAATTAACTGTGTCAGACAAGCACCAACAGCTGAAATTAATATACACACAGCACGTACCACGTGTTGTATTTTATTTGCCATGGATGCAAACTCATGGGACTCGACCTGTCGGTACTCCGGGATGAACTCCACGTTGGCAACACGAAACATGCCGGCGAAATATGCTCCACTGTTGCTTTCTCTGCGAACTGAACAGATATGTAATAACAGAACAATAATTATTTACAAGAACACACTAAAAATATACATGAACTTGAGTTAAGACTAATATGCATATGTTCATAATATGTGTTTACTAATACATTTTGGGCTTCACATCTGTCAACCATAAACATTACAATAAGTGGGGCAGCAGTTGCTCTAGTGCAAATTGTTGTTGTGTCCTTAGGCAAGACACTTCACCCAACTTGCCTTGTTTGAATGTGGTGTGTGAGTGATTGGTGGTGTTGGAAGAGGTGATGGCACAGACTGGTAGCCCCAAGTATGGAATGAATGAATAATTAATGAAATTGTGTAGTGACATTGAACCCAAAAAAGCAAAGACTAATGCATTATTATTATTATTGTTGTTATTGTTGTTATTGTTGTTATTGTTGTTATTGTTGTTATTGTTGTTATTGTTGTTATTGTTGTTATTGTTGTTATTGTTGTTATTGTTGTTATTGTTGTTATTGTTGTTATTGTTGTTATTGTTGTTATTGTTGTTATTGTTGTTGTTGTTGTTGTTAATGATAAATAATAATAAAATAATAATAATAATAATTGTAGAATAATTTAACTTTTTATGTAATAACTAAGAAAAGTGCAACTGATAACAGTGAAAATTTAACTGCTGTGGTTTTCAATACTGATAACAAATAGAGCTTACACATAAAGACCCAGAGCAGAGACCAAATGATGACCACCACCACAAACATGACTGCTGCGATGATGACAGCGATGTGGGGGACGTTAAGCAGACGCAGCCACAGTTCTGTGAATTTATTTGGTTTCTGTCTGCGCCTTCTGTTCCTCCTGAACATCCTCTGCAGGGCCCGGTCCACAGTGGAGATTTCAACAGACACATCTTTGACCTAAAGCAATAGAGACAAACAGGATAATATTATGCAAAGGGCAATGGCATTTACAGTGTGTTTAACAAAGGCATTCAAATTGGCAGCTTTACTTCTGCTGAATATAACTAATTTATGATATATAGCTGGTGCTAGCATCACCAAGTACCAGGCGTCTTTAACAGTGTAGTTGTGTATAACAGGGGTCAAAGGTCATCCATCTCCTTTGAAAGCCAGATGAGGTGGATAACTAGAGCCCATTGGAGCATAAACTGGCTGCCTCCATTCTGGTCTTATCACAGTGACTAATCCAGGCCAGCCAGTTAGCATTACAGTAGGCTGCACAAAATGCTAATCAACTCCAAATGCAGCTGTTGTCTTCACTTGTTTTTATCTGAACAAACTTACCAATGAGCTTATCTCTAGTTGCTTATAACCAGAAAACTCCACAGCAAACCGTAACTATCAAATGCAATACTCCTCTCATTGAGTTACAAGCATGCATTATTCAATTATGGTCATCCCATACGGCACAGTGACAATACATTACAAGATGGTCATTTTTGTACCTAATCTATAAATTGGGTTGTATTTGAGCATTTCAAAACATTGGTCGGTTACATCCACATAACATGTTACTTTTTAGATACTGTTAAGGTGCAGTGTGTAACTTTTTTGGCAAAGTATAATGCTACAGTGTGGCATCTTCATGGAGACAAGCAATTGCCACCAGGCCAAATTATGTCATGTCAGACGTTATGTCAGATCTATTGAGAGGAGAGCCCGCTCACATTTAGAATTCATGTTTTATGAAGACCAATAAATGTAAAAATATGGTGTAACATTCCAGGGTCAGCAATAATATACCCATGGAAAGAAGCACCATAAAAGTTACATAATGCACCTTTAATCTTTTGGGATTAACTCCATACACATTGTAATACAGTGTGATAGGAGCAGTACTCACACTAGCGCAGTCCTGTTGTGAAGTCGTATCCTCGCCTCCACTCGCTGCCTCTTTCTCTTTGTTCTCCTCGTTCTCCTCACCCATGGCACGAACATGACACACAAACCCTTAAGCCTTCATTACCAAGACCCCAGCAACATTATCACATACACCTGTATTTTGCCTTGTATCAAGCTGTATTAGCTGTGTGGGCTGGGTGCTTTCAGACACCACACTGAGCCTGACGTGTAACAGGTGTGTGAAACCTGATCGCTCAGCACAGCCAGGTAACAGGGAAAAAGAGCTTAGCTGGTTTAGTCCTATGTCGTATTACTAATAATTAATTCATTAAGGTATAGCATTGGACAGTGTCATAAAGGTCTATACACCCAGCTATCTATAATGTGGCTAATATGCTTATGTTGAGGAAGACTATGCTCTTCTGGCAAGTGTAAAATGTAAAGACTTTTACCAATTGATGTTTGTACAAGAGTTTTATTTACATTGTTAACAATTATTAAGTAATTTGATTATCCTTTGGCTGTTTGGTTTGCTCAGAGCTGAAAACTCACAGCAAAAAGGATCCAGCCCTCGTAAAATACACTAAAACCAAAGGACAACATTAAAACACTGCATCTAGGGTTAATAATAAGGGACAGGATATGTGTGGGGTGTGTAAGCAGCTTCTCAATAAAATAGACATAAACAATAAACAAAAAGACACAAAAAAAAGACAACACTTAAGGCACGACTTCACATACATTCACAGGCAAAATGTACAAAGATAAAGTGTTCATGTGACTTCAAGGATGGTAAAGATAAAGATGACGGACAAAAGAAAGGCTCTTCATTTTCGGAAAAAGGCATTGCGGGTGATGCTGTAGAGCAGGTGGTAGGGCTTCCTCTTGGGCGGCTCGGCCAGTGAGAAGACCTGCTGCTGGGGCACGCTGGGCGGGATGCTGATGTGGCGCTGGTGCAGTGGCAGGATGTTCTGGTGGTGAGGCGGAACAGAACCAGAGTATCCAAGAGCTGCAGGGTGAACATGAAAAAAATGTAACTACTACTGAAACAGATGAAAATAATGTTATCAGAAATTATGTGGCTCACATTTGAACTTCCCCTGTTTGGCTCTTCTGGCATTCACAATGGCCCGTTTTCGTTGCTCTTCACTGATCTCCATCCCTGATAACCAGCATGAATACATTTGCATTAAACTGTGTTCAGTGATAATTGTATTACATAAAGATCTAGGCTCACTCACCCATCTCCTGATCCTCCTTGACCCTAAGTCGCTCTTTGGCAAAGGCTTCAAGCCACCTCTGTTTGTCCTGGGCCTTTTTGCAGCAGACCATGCACATGAACTCCAGTGTGGAGGCGTTTCTCAGACGCAAGGCATTTTTCAGAGTCAGTCCCAGGTCTGAGTCCCGTCTATCGGGCACATCCAGGACCTCGGTCTGGTCCATGTTCAAACGCCCTCGGTAGTGCAGCAGGTCTCTGCGCAGGATGTCTTTTTTACAGAACACCAGCTGGTGGTCAAAGAGGAAAAAGCTGCGCTGCTGCATTTTGCCATAACGGACAATTAGAGTCATTTCACCAGAGTGAATGAGCTCAGAGCTGAGCTCCAAAATGTCCGGTCCCTGCAAAACATTTTCATGGATCACACAGATGTATTATATTATGTATTATTATATGTGTTACCTGGAGTCAAACTCACCTCCCAGTGCAGAATAGACACCTGCCAGTGAGCAATGGTGTCAATGCTTTCCAACCTCCTCTTCCTCTCATTTATGAGACTGGCTACGTTCTTCATTGCCTCGTAGGCTTGACTCACTCCCCTGTAGTCACTGTGGGGTAATGTGTGCAAAAATCAAAAATTTGTAATAAGCTTATGAGATGCATATTTCACACTGTGTAAACACATTATCCTTTACCTGTGATTTTTGGGAGTATATTTAAGCAGTTCTCCCAGCTGCAGAGGATATTTACAAATTTTCTGTACAGGTGTTAGTAGGAACCCAGCTATTGAAATGTCAATCATCTGCTGAAGGAGCCGACAGGCCTCAAAAAAGTGCTTATAACGTCCAGACTTCATGAGGCGCTGGAGCTCAGCACAGGCCGCTGGGTGAGTGTTACAGTACTCAGAGTAGATTGAAAAGCCCTCCCCCTGAAATGAAAAACTATTCAGTAAGATCCAAATATGGATATCTCATCAACAATAAATACGTTATGTTATAATCATGTACCTGCAGTAGGAAACAGGAGCCTATCTCACTGAGGTGGGGTTGGTCTTTATTATACTGTTTCTCAAGATCTTTAAGAAACTGCCTCTGAAACTTGTAGATATCTTCAATGTTACTGAAGATAGTCTTCAGCTGTGACTCTGTAAACATATCTGGATGTTTACGGCACTGGCGAATGTAACCCTGAAAATGACAAGACTTAGATTAGGTCAACTTTATTGATCCACAAGGGAAATTACTTGGACATGGTCTGACCGATTCTGAGAAATGCCTTTCTTAAGATATTTGTAAAACACTACTGTGCTTACCTCACAGATGTCTTTAAGGTGTTTGATGTAGATGCGCTCTGTGTTCATGATTTCCTGGACCACGTTTGTTCTCATTTGTTCCTTGTGGTGGGTGCTGTGGTGGGAATCTTTAGGAGGTGGATTTTCTTGATCTGCAACACTTTCGACACTCTCTGTACTAGAGTCTTCTTGGTTGACGCGCACCTAAAATTAGTTGAAGAATTGAAACATGTTATACCAGGGCTACTAAAAGAGTGGGATATGCCCATTTTTTAAATCATTACAACAGGGCGACCAGAAAAAAAAGGACTTTTAGATTTTCTGATTTGTTGTTGTATGCTAAACCTGCTTCTGTACAAGTCATTTAACCTGTCAATCAATTAATGTCACCACGGTAACACAGTCTAATTAAGTCCTACCTGTCAATCAACCATGTTGCCACAGAAACCATTTGAGAAAGTGCAACTTAACTTTTCTAAAGCATGTCAAGAGGGCCAAATGGGTTTGTTTGGAGCCAAGCCAGTTTGTTTTTCTTCACAAAAGTAAGACACACAAACAGGAGGTCAGCAGTCCACTTACCCTGACAAAACATGAGGGAAACCAGGCCTCCCTGTCAGCACCCCTGCCCCACCACCACTCGTTGTGGGACGCATCCAGGACCCGGACCACGTCTCCAGCCTTAAAGGCCAGCTCCTGCTCCTCCATGGTCACATGATCCCAGAGAGCCTCAGCGTACACAGCATGACCAGAGTTTATCCACTGAGAAACACGCAGATAAGATAAAGTTACAATTACAAGCAGCATAAGCCCATGTACAACATGTGGGATTATGTCTAGACTTGAGTCCACTGCCACAGTTCGTTTATGGACAGTTGTGCAACAACTCAAAACAAACATCAACATTTTCACAGCTGAAGCACGAGTTGAGATCAATGTCGTTACATCACAGCCTCATAGACACTTGTCCTGTCCTCTGCCTCACCTCATTGAGCACCGAGAGCTCCACCCCCGGCTGCAGATACGGAGTAACATCAGTGAGCTCATCAAAACTCCCCTCCTCCTCCTCTTCACTCACGCTGTCATCAAGAGTCACCGAACACTCTGACATGCCATCTGGAATACAGTAATGTGTACAATTAGTACAGTTATAAACTCAGCATCTATAAGTAATTGTATTAACATTCATTTTATGAAGTCAGATTCCCAGTCCCTCATGCACTCCAAATCTGAAACAGTCTCAACACGTGACATTCACACAAGCTCTGCTTCTCACCACTGAGAACTCTGTGAAGTTTCCTCCGTCCGACGCGGTCCAGGCCGATGGGGGTGCTCTGGGACAGGGTTGAGGGGCGAAACCTGGCAGACACTGCTCTGTAGGGGGGCACCCGGTGTGACGGGATGGGTGGCCGAGGAAGGGGCTGAGACAGAAAGGAGATTATCATTTATCCTTTTGAATCATAAAAATATTAACTAATATTAACGTTTTACTTTCACATGTTAAAAGTGGATAGCAAACTCTTTTAAATTAATTTTCAAATCTCAGCTCCTTATCCTTAAAGATACAAAATGTGTGAATACTACAACTGTGATTATAATAAGAATAAACTACATCTATAGAAGTAAAAATACTGGATTCTTACAGAGGGAGGCTGGTCACCCTTCTCCTCTACATCAAACACATCCAGGACTCCAATCACTGAAATGGGTCGAGGCCTGGTCAGCTGAGCGTCACTCTCCACACAGGAGTCCTCTGTGCTCTTGCCTGCTTCGCACACATTTCTACCATGACAATCAGGTAACATGCCGTTTGCCTTCTCACACAGCAACTCCTCAGGAATACACCGCTTCTGTGAAAGCTGGCCATAGTCTGAGACTGGCCGCAGTCTGGGGTGCCTCCCTCGTCTCCTGCGCTGCACAGAGGTGTCTGCAGGGTGCTCTTCTGTGGGAGATGTGGGCTTTTCTGTGGGAGACGTGGGCTTTTCTGTGGGAGACGTGGGCGATTCGCAGAGGCTCATGGGGGAGACAGGGGGGGTGCTGGTGGGTGTGGAAGAGAGTTCCTCACAGGAAAGAAGGCTTTCCCTCCCATGTTTGTCTGATGTTACCTGGGAAAACAGTAAAGTTTAAAACTCAAGATTGTAAAAAAATAATTGTGATGTGTTTAAAAATAGAGTATGTGCCTTACATTGTGCTTGCTGGGCAGAGCATTAGTTAATCAGAAACCAAAAGAAAAGAGTCATAAAAAAACTAAGTAGACTCTGTTGGCCGGTTGGCACTGAAATGAATTTGAATGAAGTGTATCAGGAGTCTCATGAGAAACTTGATTTTATACAATAGTTCACACAGTGACTGGTCCCTGCTATTGAACACAATCAGGTTATGTCCTTATCAAAAACAAACAAATGCAGCAGAAGTAACTCTAAATATAAATATTACACAATTAACTGCTCACGCTCATACTTTCTCAGGGAGTACTAGAGGAACAGTCAAACATTGGCACACAGTCACTCATCTGGATATATTGCCATTTTCACTAAAGCAGCTACAGTCCTCACCTCTGGGACTCCTCTGTCTGGGTCTGGTTCTTGACATATACAGCGGAAAGGCACACAGTAGGCAAGCACCATTGTCCCAGCGGAACTCTCTCTAGGACAACGGATCTCTCTTAAACTCTAAAGTCAACATCTCTGACATTTCCAGATTCCATCTCAAGTCAGTTTCTTGCATCCAAAATCTCAGAGCATTACAACTGTCCCTGCATGTTTATGATCCCGTAAATCCACATAGGCCTCCGAACTGTCCTAGGCCGCAAGTTCGGACTTTGACTCCTTGAGCTTCGGTTAGAGGCACAAGGTGAGGGGAGGCGGGGCTTAGCTTAGCTTTAGCTGCGAGACCATGAAGCATTTGAGTACAAGGATTACTAATCATAAACAGGGTCTAATCATTAACTGTGGCGCTCCTTCAGGGTGTCTCTAACATTGCACTGAGAAGGCGAACTGTCAAGTCAAAAGCCCTATATCAATAAGTACAAGCTCAGCGGACAGAAAGCGGAATACTGCAGCCATTATGTCTTTATCATTTATTTGTCATTAAAGAAGACTTTGTAACCAGTAAAACTACAGTCTGCTCTGCAGGACAGTAGTCCCGTGCTGACAATGAACACGTACACAAGGGACTTCAAGCAGGATTCAAAGATCACTACATAAAATAGGAGAGATAATTATTTCAAAGGGATATAATAGGGATATAATTATTGTTCTATTCGCATACACATACATTTGTTCTTTGATTTTCTGTGTGAAACTATCACCTGGATGCATTCATGTTGATAGTATTGATGAACGTAAACTAAAAAATAGATATAGCATGAAATGTATTTCTTCTTTCTTTGAAAAGGTAAAAATTAAATAATAAAACATAATTATTGCATTATTACAGGCAAATTTATCAAGCAAACAAAGATTATTTGTGTTTTTCTTTGTTTGCAAAAAGCCATTACCGTGATTTTAAAATACGTACCTGGTTGAGTAGTGACGTGACGGTCAGGTCTTGGATGCTTGTTCGTTCATGTGTCTCCAGTGGAGGTACTTCACATGTGTCCATGTGGTCACAATTTTTATTTGAGGATGGATTGACTGATTCACAGAGAGGGCCTGGGGATGACAGGTCTGTTTTCTCTGAGTTTCTCAAACTCACAGGGCTGATGAGGGCTTGGTGAATGCTGATGTCACTTTCTGGGGGGATTTGGGCAGATAGGACCCTGGCTCTGATGGGAGAGGGTCTGCGTTGTCGCTCTGTGCTCTGAACACAAGGCAGGCGTCGAGAGTAGTCGTCATGCAGGCGACTCAGGGGGGACATGGGCGTGGGAGATGTGGGGCTGGGAGAGGGATTCTGCCGCCGCCGCATAGATAGATCAGTCATGCTGCCTACCAGTTTACTCATGGGGCCTTTTGTTTTGACAGGGCTGCCCCTGCGGTCAGCAGCAGTGAGGTGCACAGAGGAGGTGCTGGAGGTCCTGTGGATGTGTGAGGTCCCATTGGCCCTGCCTCTGTTCTGTGAATCAGTGCACAACAAAGAAGGACCTGGGGATGGGGTTTTGCGCTTAAAAGGGGCCTTGAATATGTGAAGGTTTTCTGCGCTTTTGCTTAGCCTGCTCAGCAGTTTGATATTAGAGCCTTCACTAAAATTGTCTCTCTGAGACAAAGCTTGGATATGATCTGTTTTCTGACTGTCCACAGCCTCTCTCCTGCCACCCACTGCCACTTTACTCTTTTCTACATCAAAAATAGAGATGCGTCCTGCTCCATACGCTCGCCGCATACTCCTGGAGCAGCGCGAGTTCCGTGTTAGTCCATTTACTTCATCATACTCCTCCTCATCAAAGTCCTCATTATCAGAACCACACTGGCTCAGTTTTTGGTTTAAAAAGTTTCCATTTGTCACAGAAACCCCTTCATTGTTAAACTGTTTTTCTACATCCAGTCTGAGGTCACCACTGTTAGCTGTCTCCTGGTTAGATGACGGGACATGTTCCCCATTAAGGTTCGTAGCTCCTCTGCTCTGGATGCCCTGGAGAACAGAGGAGCGGAGCTTTTTGAATGAGTCCACAACACCCAGTCCTGATATTCCTGACCAGGACTGCAGGCCTCCGCTGCCATCTTGACCACAGGCTGAGCTGGGACAGTCTGCAGTGGGGCTTTTCCTGGAGCTAGAAAACAGTCTCATGATTCTGGAGGGCTTAACCTCAGGCTGAGCTTTGAGCGGGTTAGACCAGGCCGAGGTGCTGATGCCATTGGATCGGTTTTCCTCGGTGTGTGGACCTACAGTCACAGGCTGGACCAGGGCGCTGCACCCAGACAGCAGATAGGGGGCGTTTCTTTCAGCACTGCTCTGAAATGGATATAGGTCACTGAGGGGACGACTGCGAATCACAGGGTCAGCTCTGGAGGTGTGGACAAAAGAGTCTTCGTTCATGGACAAGACTCTGTCCTTTTGTTCATCCTGAAACACAAGAATAAACAGAAATGGTACAATGTTACTGAGATCCAGAAGCAACTGCTTTTTCTGTTGCTAAAGAGGCTACATATAAATAAAACCTAAACAGATGCAACCACAAAAAATATTAAACAAATTGATAGAAACAAAAATGGAAGAAGGAGCAGAGCGGTTTGAGACATTTGTCCTTGGTCCTGTCTTTGAATGTCAGAGGCGAGTGGAGGCCTCATGAGGGTAGTAAACCAAGTGTCTGTGTGTGATTCAGGCACAGGCTAAAAGGGACTTTGAAGTGGAGCTTTGTGACTAAGCAGTGAAACTTGCTAATCCATTGTGATTAATGGAATAATTTACCCACCAGTTTTTCCTCAGATTATGATGAAGAGGAGAGGTTTGGGGGAGTATTTTAAAAATAGTTTTCTTAGGAATATCAAAAGAGCAATGATGTAATGTTTTCAGCTACTTTTAAGGAAATACAAAAGTATAATCACAAAACCAGGCCCTCCTGGCCCATTTTAGGACTACAAGACTACCAGCCATTGTCTAACTGCAAAGCTAAAATAAAAGTTTAACAATTTCATTCATCAGCATGGATCCCACAAACAGATACTGGCAAGACATTTAGTGCTCAAGCAACTGCTCAAAACAGTAGTTATTTTAATCTCTAAATTGCACATTATTTTACAATGGGTACTTCAAATTTCTCTAAATGTCGCTGAGCACACACAGTCTGAAGATGGCCGTGTGGACAGGATTGGTGAGTCACGCCTTCAGGAGCAGATGGGCTTTCTCCGTCAAACTCTCAGTGGAATCTGCTGTCAGCTCAAGCAGCCTCTCCATCACAGGGACTTATGTAAACACAGAGCCACCGCTGCCAAGCACGGTCGCTGACAGACAGTCAACACGGCTCACCAACAATGTGCTGCTTTCACAGCTCTCCTCAATTGTCTTCTTGTACGTTCACTGCTGCAGCTGGAGAGCCACAAGTAAGGACTGGGAAAGGATGGGATCAACTATTCCTTCACAAAGATTAGAGATATGGAAAGAATTCCAAAGTTTCAGGAGCATGGTTTTGTTTTGAATACTCAAGCAATGATATCAGACATTTAACCAACTGTCGCCTCCTTCAACACCTTTCTGCCAAATCACCCCGGCGCCAACTGTCACAGTTGGCCTGAGCTAATGCTTGGCACAGTGCAGCTGGTCAACAGAGCACTCAAGGTGCTCTTGCACTCACAGTGCTCTTGCACTCACTTTACTCTGTGCGGCGTGAGGCAGTTTGGGAGTCATTTGCTATAGCTGTATTATGACAAGTCAGCTTCCTTGTGCTCAGTGATACATAGGAGCAGTACACAGGGCTGGTCCAGGGTTAATTAAGAGCTCGAGTCCCCCCACACACATGCACAACCAGGCGCAGATTAGAGTCCCAGCACTGAGCATGGGCAAGTACCAACAATGAGATCCACAAACATAAACAGACATAATCTAAAACACGCACTCTCAAAACACATGTGCGACAGGAGCATTCCTCTTGCTCTCAAAAACACACAGCATAGAAAGGAGAGGAATGCATTTAAATCATTTACTCCCTTCCTGTTTGGCTAGATCCCCCAGGCAGTTATGCAAGAAGTCATAAACACACAGTGCAAAGTGACCCTCTTCCCATAGTTCACCTGTGCAGAGGCATGTCCCGCCTCAGGGAAGGATCAAACTGATTAGTCCACACTGAAGTCAGCATTAAATGAGCAGACAGGGAGGACGAGGGAGTAATGTTCCCATCATTCTCCTTGCATGTCCAGATTCTACCACAGACTGGTCTCAAGCAACCAACTTTCTCTTTATCAGATGGATGACAGCTGCCAGCCCTGTGTCTCAAACGACAGGTTGGTTGATTAGCTTTAATCAGAGTGCAAACTGTAGCGCATGTAGAGTGAAATCTAAGATAAACAGTGTGCGCCAATGTGTTTGTAATTTGGTTTGCACAACTTGTGGGTAGAATTAGGCAACATTTCATAATGATACAAATTTCAATTAAATTTCAGTTTGGTACAAAACAACCCGCCCTCCCAAGATGAAGAGAAAAACGACTGACTGTGCCTGTATGCTATACCTCTTCCAAGGCAGTAATAATCTGATTAGAGGAGCTCTACCAGTCTGTGTATAGGACTGTTTTCATCTACACATGATAGCCTAATCAGGGAGACAACCAGGCTATTGAGCTGCAACAGAGAGTGACACTCAAGCCTTGTAAACTCCCTGTGGGGGATTTTGGCTTATGTGAACCCTGGATTTTAGGGGCACAAAAGCAGCATTCCACACCTAAAAATGAATGATGTCATCTGCCACAGTATATATGCATAAACGTGTACGCTTATCTAGATCCAGGTGAGCAATGTGATGTGGTAGTCCAGGTCAGGTTTCCTCATTGAGGTGTCACGTTTGGCCTTGACCCAGTTCCTCATTTTTGATCACTCAGAAACAGGCAGGGGAGGGGGCTCCTCCGGCTATAAAGCGTGGGAAGCCCAGGTACAGGCCGAAGCTGGGAGTGTCCCACTCACCCGATCTGCAGTGGGCTGTCATAGAGGCAGACAACCCGAAATCCAATACCACACACTGTGTAGGGATCACAAGATGGGACAAAACACTCCTGCTTTGGTTGTCAATGGCCACAGCGTTTTGGGGTTTTGACAACAAAAGTATGGAACTGAATAAAGAAGAATAAAACCCTTTCAATTATAACAAGTTGTTCACACATTAGCTACGTGGATGGCTGGGAAAAGTAAGTAATAAAAAAGTCCAACTGAAAGCAATCTTAACACCATAAACTAATAAAACTCTGAAACCCTGAAAGTATAGGCAAGTATTATTCTAGGCAAAGCAAATCCAATATATAAAAAGGAAAGAGATTAAAAAGAGGTACAGCTGCTTTTTTGTTTTGTTTTTTTGGCGTTAATTGACAGCAATTGTAATCTCACAGCGCCTTCTGACCAACTCCCTGCACAGCCTGGCATCTCCCACATCACTATAACAACCAGGGAGCGTAATGCGCCACAATAACCCCCCCGGTCCCATTTATCTAAGAACACAGGACTGACCCTCTCCGCAGCTACACGGAGTTTGGGATAAGATCACTTTAAACTGTGTCTATAGCAGTAAAGAATATATGACTTACCCTGCTCATAGTCGCCCACGTTATCCCCGCATCCACCTTTTCTCAGCATTAACGGAGTTTTTGCGCTTTTGTTGTTTATCCATGGTAAAGTCCCCTAAGTCGCTGCATGGCGCAAAGGTTTCCCACCTCTCTCTCACCGCCGTCTCGCAGACTCATGCTGGTTACGGAACAAACAAATGCGTCTCTTAGTTTCGCCGCAACATAGCCAGAGAAATGGCTGGGTGACTCCTTGAACACACTGCGTTAGCAACTTAGCATACGGTTCACTGATAAACTTCTCCAGAGAACCGTGTGCGTAAAATCAACTAAAGAAAACGCCAAAACAAGTATAAATATCACAAAATACGAACTGAAAATGACAGTTGACATACATTTAGTTGAGAAAAGATAACAATTCCGTTGTTGGGCCCCATTAAAAGCAGATCTTTCTTCTTGGAAGCTTGAGTTCGCCAGCATCACTAATGCACTTGTTGCAGTGTTTGCGCGGGGGCGGAGCTTCTGTGGTCAGGGCTGATGGCATTGGTTAGCCACAGAAAAACCATTCAATTAAGACCCAATGGACACTTACCAGAACCCAGTAACCCCGCCCCCAGCAGTCGCACTTCATTGAAGGGAAAAATAAGTGCCTCCTGCTGCTATTCTGGAAGACAAAAAGACTGGCCCTTCCAGATGCCGCTGCGCTCTTCCTCCTGTAGTATGACTGTATCATACCAAACAATTACTCAGAAGCTATTTGCTGTGTTCTGCCCATCCCTGAATACCAGAAAACACGCAGGCTGACTACTTTCTCTTTATTGGTGACTGCCAAGAAAGTAAACAATCCTAAATATAGGCTAGAAGTAAAGTTAGGCTATATTTGACCATGTGACAATACTTTACACATTCAATTGACAGAAGATTTGCCAGAGCAGAAACAATATTTATTCATCTGCAAAAATTAAAAACCCAGAGAAAGTGGTGTCATCGTCTTCATCAGCAAATAGTCCATTGAAGAGCTCCCCTCCAGCCACCTGCAACCACACCTTGTCCCCGGCATCTAAGTGCAGTACAGCGCCTCCTGCCGCCTGGTCCTCGCTGCTCTGGTAGTTATCCATTGTATGGATGATCTTTGCCCCATTCTTAACAAGGGCCACCTTCACATTTCTGGAGAAAACTGTGATGTGGTAGGTGAAATAGTAAGCTCCTCTTACGGAGCACGTGAATCTCCCTGTCTGTAGGTCATAGTGATTCTGTACATTGTAAATAATCTTGTCAAACCGGATGGGTGCATTGGCTGCTGGGAGTTTAGTTTGTGCAGTGAGTCCCACGGAGAAGGCACTCTTAAATATTGCAAATGCTTCTCCTTTCTCACCTTTATCCCCCTTATCACCTCGAGATCCTCTCTCCCCCCGATAGCCGATGTTGCCTTTGTGTCCAGGAACCCCAATTTCCCCTTTGGGCCCCGGACGACCAGGGGGCCCCAGTGGGCCCTGAATGCCCCTGTCCCCTCTCAGGCCAACCTCCCCTTTCGGACCCTCTGGTCCTGGGGGCCCTGCAGCCCCAGTGGGTCCTTTTGGTCCTGGAAGTCCAATCTCTCCCTGGTCTCCTTTAAGGCCTATGGGCCCCTGGACCCCCTGGGGGCCCATTTTACCTGGATGTCCTCTTTCTCCATTGTCCCCCCTTTTACCTTTGAGCCCAACTGGGCCAACTGCACCTGTAGGAAAGAAATACACACAATAAAATGGTATGTGCAATGTTTCTATAGAATTACTGTTTATTATATATTGATAATTACCAGTGTCCCCTTTGTCTCCGTTTTGGCCACCAGTTCCTGGTGATCCAATCGGACCAGTTTCTCCTAAAAACACATTCAATATCATTTTTGATACGGTTGTATTAAATCATAAAGACTCACCTTTATCTCCTTTCTCGCCTGTGAGTCCATCCCGGCCGTCTCTACCTGGCATCCCATTGTGTCCTGGGTCTCCCGGGATCCCAGGATATCCACAAATACAGCCTTTACTCTGAATTTCTTCTTGTGCAACACCTCTGACAACAAACAAGACTAAAACCAGTGTAGCATAGACTCTCACATATAAAAGTTTGCTTTCCATATTGTCACAAATGTGATATTTCGCGTTGTGAGCAAGTACTCTCCAACATATCCTTCAAATCAAAAAGCAGCCTCTACACTGAAAATGTGCACTAACCCAAAATACACAAGGAAGGAGCACTTTAAACAAGAATGTGCTCGTCCTCAAGGTTCTTTTATTGGTAGGCCGAGTTTTTGGTTTACTTATTCCTTTTACCTTGCCAGTTACACATCACCTGTGTTCTTGGTGAAGCATGAAGGTAAATATAAACTAAGGTCTTAGAGGACATGCAAAGATTCACAGAGTGTTTCAGTGCTTCTACAGTACAATATGTCACTTTTATCCTATTGTATCTGTCACAACAGGATTTGTAATTTCACACACTCACAGTACAAGTGTTTTTTGTATCTACTTGTTTTTGCAAGCTCTTACCCCAACTTAGACTCAAAGCATTAGTAGAACAAAAGTTTCTTATTTCTATTTATTAGTCATTTATGTACACACACACTCAGCAATAATGGAAGCAGTCTGACCAGCTTTATCATGAAAAATCTGGCTGCTACCCGAGTGACTGTGCCATCATGTGCCCCTTTATTAGATTGTGCACATGAGTAGACACAGGAGGGAGGGGCGTGTGGGAGGGGCCGCAGCATGAACCAGAGATAAGAGCAAAACCCTCACAAAAACACTCATACGCACTCACACGCACTCAATCCTAGCAATAAAAAGGACAACATGACATGGACTGGCATTTAATTTCATTTTCATTAACAGTCAGAGTGACCACAGACATTTAGAGATGTATTCCAAAATATACCAAATAAGACACATTAGCGCACATTCAAGCAATATCTTACTTTCCAAATGTCACCTATTAATACATCATCTTGGCTACTGCACATAAATAAATAAAACATTATAAACAAACTATAACAAAAAACAACAGTGCATCAACTTAAATTAATTAGTTTTGTATGAGGTTAACTGATTAGCACCCATGTGTTGTCGTCATACCCAAGCAACATGTGAGGTCTTCAGACAAGATAGCAATATCATTCACTGGGTTCAACTGTATTATTCCAATGTGTGATGTTAAATATCTGTATATTAACATCTACCGTGACACACAAAGCATGCTATGGCTTTTACGAGACTGTTATTTAGAAATCTTGGTGTACCTGTGAGTAAACTAGACAAGAAATTAACAGTGAACAGCACTGGTTGGTGTTAATAATCTGACATCATTTAAAATATTTTGTTTAAAAAAGCAGCAATTCCAGGGAAGTTGAGGTTAGCATAGCAAGAGGAAGGCTTTGGGTCTACAACACTTGTGGTATTAGTAAAAATAAGAGCTACAAGCAGAGCAGGTGTTAAATAAGGTTAGGTAGTTAGAGTGGTCTTAAGTCTACATTATCTGACGATGCATACCATAGCCTGTCATACCAGACTGCGAAGCACCACGGTTACTCCCCATTTGCAGCCCAATCAAGCTCTGGCCCTGGCGTAGCTGCTCCTCTGTGAACTCTCGTCTGTAGCCTTGGGATTTCCTACATAAAAAGTACAGGATAAGTAAGACACATTACACATATAATTACGTATGTCCTTATCAATGTCAGTTCTGAATGTATGTCCAAAACTGTCCAAAACTGTAAATGGTAAAATGATGATAATTCAGAGAAAGGTGAGTGCATCAGGGCTAGCACATCAGTGGAGCCTATAGTCCGTATAACAATATCAGGTGCTCTACAAGGAATGCAGCAAAAACAGAGAACTGATCCAAGGCACTGATATAAAGTAAAAAAGTGACCAACATATACCATACCAATGCGTTTTGACCTTTATACTGTCTTCATCAAGGCAAAATGATAATGTTCTAAGCACTAATGTAGTTACATCCCAGTGTACACAGGCACTGGAGGATTTTGTGAAGTGTTTTTCCCCAGGACATAATTACATTATGTCCTGATTAGAAGGGGGATTGAACAGCCAGTTTTATGGTCAGTGGTAACTGTGACTTGGCTTTTTCAAATGTTACAAACTAGTAGGTATTTTCGTCAATCCAGAATTTAGCGTTATCTTTTTGGGTTTGCAGTTGAAAGTGACCCTTAAGCACATGTTACAGTTTTATTTTCACTCTACTTCATATTTTAAATTATGTGGCTATTGAGGAAAAGTATACAAGCATTTGGTTAGGTAGCGAGTGTTGCTCTGATGTCTGACTCGGCCAATTAAAGGTGCACTATGTAACATTCTGGCTGGGGGGTCTGCTGCTGGCTTATGTTCATGGAAATTATATTGCGTTGCCTGGAATGGAACACTGTATAGCATTAAACTTACCTGTCTTGCAGTTATTCAATTGCAGATGATTTCACTGCTCAAAAAGGTCACCTCTACACAGATCTGACCTGTAACTTGGCCTGGTTACGTCAAACGCTTGTCTCTATGGAGATAAATAAGTTTAATGCTATACTGTGGGACATTCCAGAGCTTTGACTTGAAAAGTTGCACAATGTAACTTTTAAGATACCTTTAAGATACTTCACTCATTCCTAATCAAACCCATCCTTTTATGAATAAAGATAATCTTATCATCTTAAGATACCATATTTCTAACTGTAAGTCCCATCAATTCTTTAGTGTAGATGCTGTCATTACTGCATTATAACACTTGTCCCCTCATTCTAACATGCTTGTACACACCTCTTTGAGAAATACTACCCGACAAGGCCAACCTAATCATGTACCCTATAAACGTACTTGTGAAACCAGTCGTGATCTCCTTTGTAATATCCATCGTCTTTGGTCACAGCCAAACTCCCAAGCGCCATTAGTGTCCTTTGCACTGCGGCCATATCCTTTCCTATCCATTCATATTAAATGTTAGTCACAATAAATCTCAAAGTATAGGAATGAATTAAAGAACAATGCTAACGCTGCTATGCTAAAGTAGCATCACCTTCCCATAGATCCACAGTTTGAAAGATGTCTGTTGTGGTGACACCATAAGCTTCAGCGGCCTGGAGGAACTGTGATATTTTCTCCATTTGCTTGAAGGCCATCTGTGTCTCTGGGATCTTTTTGATGGGCTCCTTTCCTCTCGGATAAAGGCTGTTGATGAGTCTGCAGAGGATCTGGCACAAGGAAGAAGAATACACGAGCCTGATTACATTAAGCTGACTCACTGACCGAAGGAAAACTAAATACAGCATTCTCAAAGGCAGACAGCTCATTTGTTCTGATTGAGCATAAAAAGGCATTACAAATTAACAAGTAAATGGACTAAGGTTTAAGGATATAAAGACATAAAACCACTCAGTAATATCACGCCACATTAAAATGAATAGGGCTGTAGTAAAATATCCTAAATTACACCATATATGATGGATGTGCTAAAAAAGTAATTCTGGCTATATTACTCATTGCACATTTGCCTTTACCATAAAATTCAGATTTGTTTTCTTTAAAGCTATTACATCCAGCTCTTAAAATATTACAGTGCTATCTAGTCTCTTAATAATTGAACGCCAGTGTCTATTTTAAGTACCTGCACTGAAGCCACTTACTGTTCCATCCATCAGCCATTTTTGGAAGTTCTGTTTGCCCGGCTGTGGCTTGTCCAGGTTCCCCCCACACTGAGCCACGATCCAATCCACCAGCTTCTGCTCTAAGTCGGGATCATACTTCTGGTCAATTTTCTCCTGCACTTCTTTACTCAGTCCATAACTGGGCCCTCTGTTTGCCATGGCAACCCTCTACCTGTTACACTAAATAGACCTGGAAGAAAGCAAAGACAAGAGTTAAGTGGACATCATCATGTTCTGTCTTTGCTGGGCCAGTGTCCTGACCTGGGCCATCTGCAGAGAAGGGTGGGGTCCCTGGAAGCTGTCCCGCACAAGACACACCCTCTTTTACTATGGTAACCAAGAGTCCGATGTGCAGAGTGCCATGAGTAATAGACTATTGGATGATGCTGAAAGTATGACCTCCAGTGGAAAGTCATGTCGTGAATGAAATAATATAATAGTGTAATTGTAACTCTAACCCAATCCATAACAAGTTTCATGTTTCAAAGCTTTAACTTTAACTGTTCTATATTCAAAATGCGCTGCAATAAGCACTGATTACATTAGGAGGCACATTCTGATTTGAATGAACTGCTGGCTACACTGTTCTGACTTTTCTCGAGAAGCAACTGTCATGTCTGGGCACCTTGATTACCGGTGTAATTATGCAGTAACACAACAGCTACATTTAGCAGTTCGCAAAAAAATAATGTTAAAACAATCAATGACCGTTGCGTAAAAATGTTTCCGTCCTGGCTGCGACACTGCGTCACGTACCATTAAAATACAAAACAAGCGCTTGTTCAATATGTACAGCTTACTTACTGCAAAAAGATGTTTCCACACGTCCCGTTACTGCTTCAGTGTGCTCTCCTCCGAGCGGGGCAGGGATGAGGATGCTCTACTACCGAAGCATCCATGAAGCGCAGCGGAGGCGCATCGGGCCACGCTGAGCTCAAATGGTCCGGGAGGGGCTAGACTCACGCTTTATATGCCTGAGTCCGGAAGGGGTCCCCAGAGAGGACCACCGTTGAACGAGACGTGACAACGCTCCCGGACAGTGGAATATTGGCCTATATACTCAGCAATAGCCAGAATCAATAACAGCGGCAACATTGATCTTTAATGCTTTGTGACATTTTGGCTGTAGCCTAGTATGCAAGTGTGTATGTA
>KN481562.1:0-31109 GCA_000787095.1 Periophthalmodon schlosseri
TATATATAATTAAATTAATAAAATATAAAAGTTGAAATACAGCCAAATGTATTTATGACTTCGCCAGTTCAGTTTTAGATGTTTGTTTTATGGTCAATAGAAGCCACCATCACATTTTCCAACAAATCTTTAATTAGGAGTCTAAAGAAAAAAAAAAGTGAATTTTACTTCGAGAACGGGAAATGCCCGCCCATGAAATGTGCTCGACATGGAGATGGTTTGATGTGATTTTTCCGTCAAAAAGAAATCTGACACAAACTACTAGATAAAAAACTACAATAGGCATAGTGAGTAGCTTTGTAATGACAGCTATGCACCAGACAGACACTCCACCTGTCAGTGATATAGAGAAATAAAAAATATTACATATAAAATTGTATTATGTAAGTATAATGGTTGCCAATAAGTGTATCCTTTATAATTTTATCACACCACAGAGCAGTTTCGTGAGTGATATGCAGATAGTGACAAATACAGCAGCCGCAATCAGATCTTATCTTGGTCCATTTAAATCAATTTACATTGTTGTAAAATGCCAGCAAACATTTCTTTTTTCTTCTCACAACAATTAAAAGACTCACTGGAGTGAGACATAATAAAACCAGTTGGAATGCATGTGTTTCCATAGAAACTATGTTTAATTATGCTAATTAGACCATTGTGAACAATCTAGTCTTTCCCAATTAAGTCAATGTGCATGCAGAGATTTAAATGCAGTTAGAAATATAGAATGCAGAAACCGTGGCAGTTTCCATTGATATTTTAAAATGCTAAAGTACAGCCATCCTCTAAATGCTCCTAAAGATTTACACAGCCACTTGAAAACCATTACTTTGAGCTCGATGTGAGGTCAGTCTCCAGCATCAAGGAGAAGCGCTGCCTGCCACATTCGCCCTGTGACCTCTGACCTCTGCGACAAGCCATCATCCTCACAAGGGCTGCGCGTCTGTTACTATCACTGGTGACAGGGATCCATGGCAGCTGAGCAAAGATTAACCTGTGTCGGCACACACTGAGTTACAGTAGCTTTGATATACAGCCCCACACCATGCTACAACGGACCTCCATGTTTTAGGGTCATTTCATCTGCTGATATGTTGATGCTATAGTCTTTTTTACATTCCCGGTCACGGATACCACACTCTCCTTCCCATGCACTACTAATAATATTGATCCGACTTCATGCTATGTCTTCAATGTAAATTGTCCAGTGCAGGTTTTCAATTGATTGAGCTCGCTGTCGGCAACAGTGAAGTCATTGATTTGTGAAGTGATAGATCAAAAGCAGTTATCATTTGGGAGAAGCCATGATAATTAACTGATATTGATGAAGGAGTCCTATAAATGTTGATACGATGAGAGACGTGAGAAAAGTGGCTTCACGTGCCTATACTACACTATGGGAGAAGCAGAGGACATACATATGCAGATAGCAGGTGTAATTGAAGGCTATTACCATAATGCACTCTACCTTGTATTATTCATATTCAAATCTGCAGGTTCGGGATGAAAATATTTCCGACTCTCTGCGCTGATTGCAGATTGAGAGTGCGAGAATAGTGACCACTGATTTAAATTACACATATAAAGAGCCACAAAGAGTGCTTGTCTTCAGCTCCCATCGAGAAGTTCATGCAATTTAAAGCATCAAATTATCAAGTTCAATATTTGATGTTTCCACTGCCGCTGCTAAGAGGAGGATATGAGATCCACTTGTGCTTTGTTATCAAAATGGGATTTCAGTGTGTGCTAAACTGCCTTGTATTATTCACTATGCTTGCAGCCGAGTTATTGTAATGAAGAGAAGAACCGCTATTGGCTTTAGAGAATAGCAGCTCCAGCAGTAAGATTTGGGTTTATTCTGGTACATGCTGTGCTCTGTGTGACAGGTTGGGGGTGCGGTGTTATGAGACAACCTCAGAGTTTCTCAGTTAAAGAAGGTTTTCCTTGTCAGCTCACCAAACACGGTCCTTTGAGGGTTACTGACCCCATTAAAAGTGTGTATTCTTCAAAAGACAAGTCATGCTTTTTAGGAAGTGAGAAAGACAAAGGCAGTTATAGTGGTAAGAATTTAGTAGCAGGCTCTACCAATAATCCCTGTTTTTCAAAGTTAGACCTGTTTGCTTGGTATCGTGAACCCATTTTATCCAATGATAAGTAACAATTCAAGCTTATAACAGGTAGCTTATGGCTGTGGTACTGGTCAGATTACATTGCACAATGCACAATGGGAACAGAGTTAAGCACTAAACATGAAGATAAGTTTAGTTATCTTATCTTAAGGAGCAGGACCACACCTTACGCACTCCTCTTCTTGTCCCTATACCACCTGCTCTCTTCCTCTCCGTCTTCTCGTTTACGTGCCCCTCCCGTCCTATCCTCTTTTTCTTCTTCTCATTCCTTCTATCTTTCAGAGGGTTGCCAAGCCCAAGTGCCGATTGCCTCCACAGAAGCCTCAAACTGGCTATCAATTCGTCAAATGTCACTTGTCTACCATGATCGTCTTACAGGCAACAAAGTCATATTTACACTGTATTCTGAAGTTGTGGTTCATGCAAGTGAATCTCCCTTTAAAAGGTTTACAAGTACTTTAACCATTTATTTCCTGCTCTATTTTCATCCAATATAGACTAGACTGCTGAGCCTTTATTATGCCTATCAGTGTCATGACCAAATTAGTGGGATTTCCAAACATGTGCAGTAGATTAACATTATATCAACCTACTGTAATTATGTATTTTTTGTCTTTGCCTGGTAATTTCCTCACATTGTTTTCCTAATCCCATAGTAAACCTGAAACAGTCTTCCTAAAGATGTGAGACAGGCCTCTACTTTGACAATGTTTAAATCCAACCTCAGAATGGTTCTGTTCAGCTGTGCATATGACTGAAAGGTTTTTATTCTGCACTCTTGTATTTTAATGTTAATTTCATGATGATTATTTATGTTTTGATTTGTTTGTATTGTGATTTTATTTTAATGTAATTTCATGATGATTATTTATGTTTTGATTTGTTTGTATTGTGATTTTAATGTCTTACTTATTCTGTAAAGCACTTTGAATTACTTTGTGTACGAATTGTGCTATACAAATAAACTTGCCTTGCCTTGCCTTGCCATAGGCCAAAGGTGCCCACACAAAGCTGACTGGAGCGCTATCATCTGCTGCACCTCCGATTCTATTTATTTCTGTGGGAAATATCAAGAAGCTCGCCCTCGATGACCCTCCAATCGCCACAATCACACTTGGCAAAGCACCCTGTAATTACAAGCACCATCTCCTATTCATCAGGCTGCAGAATGGAAATGCCTCAATAGTATGGACTCCCGTGTTGAACCAGGCACGAGGACAGTGCTCGGACCAATAAAAGGTCAGTGAATGATGGTCTGTTACGGTAAAATAAACAAAACCACTTTGGCTATGAGAGGAAAGCATTTCAATTCACTTAAGGATTAGTGGACAATAACCAGTCACATCAAACGCGCTGATGTAATTTTGCAGCTGAAATATGCCGCATTGATTTCATGGATCTGCTGACCTCCGCGGCTGAAGGACACACTAAAATCAAATCAAGGTTTAGACCATTTTTCACTCATTGAAAAGTCACTCAATTAAGGACAATAATATATGAGAAAAAGTGGGCTACTGTTTGATGTTTGATGGTGGAAATAATGGACTTGCACAATAGGCTATTTTTATATGTGCTTGTTTCAGTTAAACAGAAGACAAGTGCCGACAGCTGAAATGTAGGCAGATATCAAAACTTGAATCAAATTGTGAGGAGCTTACAGACAAAAGAGTGGAGAGACAAATGAAAGTGGTAAAAAAAACCCTATAAAACGTCCAAGGGATTTTTCGATGTGCATTCTCTGATTTGCTCATATTCATAATCCTCCTAATTCATTCCCACACCACAAATTCCTTCCCAGCAAATATAACCAACCACCAACCCCCATTTCCATTGTTTCTTCTCACATTCTTTGATTCAAATAGAAATGAGGTATTTTTTTTAACAAACCAGTTAATATTTAAAATGTTATCATACCTAAATCTAATGGTTTATCTTTGGAAATTATGTATGGTTTGGTGGGTTTGGCTATAGGATTGCTATGACTGACTTATCGGAATATCTCATTGATGTAAGGATACGTCTTACTGGTCAAATGTACTTTGTTAATACATTTCTGCTAATTTATAAAGGAAAGAAAATGTTATCTTCTTCAGCTGATTATATTCAGGAAGGTCTAGTGATTCACTGTAGCCCTTATAGTTTAGATTTGAATGGGCGATGGTGCACTTGAGTTGCAGAGTCCCTTTTGGATAGCTTTTCTCCCATTGCTCATGTACGGCCCTTATCCCTGTTGCCTGAGGGCTCTGGCAGGCCTGCCTAAAGAAATCAGCCCTGCATCACTGGAGACGTGCCGGCGCCCCCCTTCATGCTGCTAAAATAACTGCTCACCTTCCCCAGTGAAAGAAGACCAGACCATATGAAATGGACACACAGGCTTAAGTCAAAAGAAAAGACACTTATGTGGAATGGAGTGCGGTATGGTATGGTTTGGTTGCAGTCTAGAGTTCCTCCATTACGCAGAGCTCTATGCAGCTGTTCCAAAATGGCTGCCCTTGTGTTTCCGTTGGCGGGTGTCATGAGGACGGGAGCAGGGAGGAAATATGTGCTGCTGCGGATGCATACATATTAGGATTAGAGGGAGGCCTCCATCATTAACAGGCAGTTTTAATCAAGCACGGTCTGTCCTGGGGCTGCGCTGCTCGCCTCAGGAGCCCTGCAATCCAGAAAGAAGAGACTAGAGATAGAGAGAGGAGGAGGAGGACAAGAAAGAGATGTGAAGAGGGGATACAAGGAGGAGAACATGCCATACTGGCAATCACTGAGAGAAAAGGGTGGGGGAGGTAGCATGCAGAACCCGCAGAGCTGGATGGTGCTACATATTCACAGATGCGGTGTACACTATAGAGAGCTGCTGAAGCACACTCTTCATTAAACGCCTCTATGTGCTATTGATTTTATATGGCCAGGTGTGTGCTCGGTAAATGTGAAGGAGTCAGAGTGTGTAACCAGTGGCCACAGCCTCAGCGCTGCACACAGCTAAAGCAGCCATGAATTATTAAAGCAAGGATGATGTTGTGGGACATTTCCACCGTCGCCTCGCGGATGTCATCGCACTCAGCCGAAGACACACAGGCAGAAGCTGGCTTGACAAAAATCGACAGTGACTTCCTCCTCCCCCACCCGCAACCGGTTTGATCCTGATTGCAGACACTGCAGCTGGCAATTTCCAGAATAATCTGCAGCTCCAGCCCGGCGCCCTACCCCCCACAGATCCTACTGCTCTTCTCACCCCCTCCGCCTCACGCCCCGACATCGCCGCGGCCCTCCAGAGCAGCCACAGCATGGACAGCAGCGGGCCTTTGATTTGCTGAATCAGAGGATCCCATCTCAGCCTCTGTGTGTGAACAAGGAGATGAGACGGGCTCAGCCAACACCAAACACCAAAACTGATGCAGCTACTGATGGGAAAAGCAACACTTGCTACATACACAACATTCTATAGCCTCTATTCACAGCTTTAAGACCTGCTAAATATTGATGGTAAACAACCATTAAAACAAATCTCTTTTTCAACATTCACCTTTGCATGCTACATTGGCATATCATAAATACTTGCTATATTGTACGTAGAAGGTATAGTTTATTGCATCACTGTATAACAACAATATAGATTATACATTTTTCTTGTAGAACTGGAAAACACTAGAGAATAAAGCACAGAAACTGCCAACAACTTTGTGATGTCACTGGAGTCATTTATCTGGGCCTTGCACCTCATTACAATGCATTATCTTACAGGATGCACAGGGCACAGACATCGATTGTGAATGCTGCTGAAGTCGGAGCTGCCTAATAGATAGGCTTTGTCACTCAGCACTGAGGAGTGAAACTACAGCGAGAGGCCGTCCTCCCACATACAGCTGTCTATGACTGAAATACTACAAGAAAAACTAAAGACCAAATATATGGAAACAGTCACTGGACAGGTCTAAATCAACCAGTATTCTTCCATCAATCAGTACATTACGACAGTTGAAAAGCACAATATTTGCACCATTCTATAATTCTATATATTTGTTTAATTAACCCTTAATAAATACATTCTTTTAATTTTGAAACAATTGTGGACTGCCAGCATCTGATCATATACTTGAATCTTTGAGATTAGAGAAATGTAGATTTATAACATGCCCAAACAGTTGAAAGTCCTTAGCGCGGTGTGCACATCCCTAGTGTGCAGTCAGTGTGTGTATGAGAGCTGAGGTGACACTATGTGGGTACACTGCGTTGTAAATTAGTGCTTGTAAATGTATAATTTGGTTAGCCCAACTGCTCTCACAGTCTGTTGGACTGCTGCCAGCGCACATGCTGAGTGCATGAGCTTACTGCGTTTGCCACCACTCTCAGCTCGGAGCTGATCATCGCTCTGCCTCCTCACATCAATACAAACAACCTTCAAGCCCAAGGTTGGAGCAGGCTGCCCTGGCCCACACAGTGACTGGTGCAGCCCCTGCTCCTCTCAGAGTGACACTGTGTAACTGTGTCCACATTAATGTGATTGTGGCCTGAGTCTAAGGACGGTGGAGGTGCAGTAACCTAGACGGATGGAGGAGCAGCTCCAGCGCTGGTTTTAGAGCTAATCAGCTGGAGTGCTGGCATGGGCACAACACACCTGCTGCTGAGGGGAGTAGCCTGCGCTAATTGTGGGAGAGTGATGGGGGCCGAGCCGCTGCAGACGCCACCACTGTTCAGCCTAATGTAATTAGCCGCCATGTTCTCCTCCAGCAAAATTGTATTATGATTTTTACATTTAATTTAGCCTGTGCAAAATGAAACGGTATCAGAGAAGAAAGATAATAAGAGCAAAATGATATTGAAATCTGCACTGTGATGTGAGGCTATTAATGAGACAATGAAACACAGGGCTGACAACATGGTGCGCACTGCTGCAGCACTTCAATGTGTGTGATTAGAAGGATCTCCAGCAGGCCTGCAGGTGACAGCAGGAGCCGAGCCCTCCACCTACATCACAGCTCTTACTGTAATCTACCAATATTGATTAACTATTGATCCCCAACTGATTTCCTTTCTCCATTTTATCCATCTGTTAGAGTGCATGTTTATGACAGTTTTCTGTTGATTATTCTAAAGGGTCCTTTCCTCTATTTAACATTTCAAATTAACATTTGCTGCTAATACAATCAAAGATACTATTTATAATTTGCAATAAAGTAAAACCATCACCCGTTTCTACTGCAGGTGATGGCAGGGTTCGCTCCATTAGAGTCTTCTTCTTCAAGGCTTCAGTCTTTCTGCACGTCTGAAGTAGAGAGCGAATGCTGCGGCAGTGTGACTGTGCTGCTTTGATTCATTATTCAGCAGTGAGGAGTCGTCCTGCAGTCCCTCAGCAGCACACAGGCACACTCACGCACATGTGAGACGCAAAAGGCTGCACTTGTAAATATGTAAAATGAACAAGAGTGCCACTAAGTACGGGGCATGGATGCTTTTAGTCTGTTTAAATACATGAACAGTGCACACACAGACTGCCCCCTTCTGCCCACAGCACTGGCCTGCACGCTCACCGTCAACGTTAATGACACTGTAATGACTGCGACTTATGTCCTTACCATAGTTGATTTGTTTCATGGGTTTTAAGAGTAGATTATTTCCATGGAATAGATTTATCTTAAGCTCTTTACAAACCACAAGCGCTGCACTTTAACTTGGGAGTTTAACAAGGTCTAATCAGATTAAAGTTGTGTTTCCCTCCTTTTCTTTTTGAAACAACATGCCACTCTGCACTGTCGACCCCACTACGTGAGCTAAGAAGACAGGGCCAAACACAAGTTGGTTTAAGTGGAGTCAGACAAGCAGTAGTGTTGAGAAAATAAAAGTAGTTTGGAGCAGATTAATTCTCTTCAGAGGACGAGGCCAGCTGGATGTCTGCCGTGATCATTCTTCCCCAGTGAGGGGATATGATAGCTTTTTCTGAAATTTCAAAAATGGTGCAAGCACATTGTTATAGACTTGTCCAGGCTGAAGATTATTTCAGATTACTTTTTAGTGTGGGTCTGTCATCATAGTTGACATTTATATTTAAGACAGAACGATTGTAAGGAGTGTTTTGACTGGCTGCAAATTTCAAATGATCACCACTGTGCACAATCACAAAACACTAACCAACTAACACTCCATCTTATATGAGCCGCCACTTGCACAAACCGTGTCGAGCAAATATCATTTTAGAGAGGCTCTGCTCTCATTAGTTTCACAGTCACAAAAGGGAAAACCAAAGGGAAGCGGCAGTGGGAATGTATTGTAGAGGAGAATAATGTATCAAACACACTGTGTGAGCTGCGCTGTGCAGAAGAGCAGCTCTGACTTCTAACCTGTGAAGGATGCACGCTGGCCTGACCTGGATCCTTCAGCACGAATTAAGTGAACAATGGAAGAAGCAGCAGAATGATGGCTGCATGTGCCTTTGTGCGTCTGTCACACACTCACACAAACACACTCCAGAAATCCATCACATTTATTCAGCCCATGGGTCTTACAAACACTGCATTTGACGAGTAACAAGACAAATATATACATTCAGATACAATTCAGAAATGCACTAACAGAATTTAGAGGGCGAAAAGTCGAGGTCTACCTTCTGACACACACTCATGCAGCAAATTTTATCAGCGGGAACGCTATTGATTTTTAACACTAGTATATAAGGGCTGGAAAGTCATGCTATTAGGAGGTTTAGGTTGGTTATATATATGGTTCATTTTTTGTATGCTTTCCTCTGGTGTGGACAGGGGAAGAGCTCCTTAAAATTGACTCACAATATTTTGCAGACAGCCGCTGCTGTGCAGGTCACAAGATCAAAAAGCACAGAGTAAATCATTACTTTGTTTGCCTTTTACTTCATTATGTAACTTTGCGTTTTTGAATGTATTAATTTGTGTATTGTCATTTTCAACATAAAACTAATAAAAATAAAAAATAAAAATAAAAAAGCATGGACCAATTTCGATATCCTACTCATTATTGTACAGTGTGTCTTTGTTAAACTGTTTTGACTTCCATTTGGAGCATTCTGTCAAACCAGGGCACTGCTCCAGAAACACAAATAAACTCATGTGAATACAGCTCCTTTAGAATGTATCAGAAGGCGCCTGGTAAAGGAGGTGCTTGCAGGCTGCCACTGCCCCGTTACTCAAAGGCTTCAAGGCCCTCTCTCTGTGACAGCCCTTCTCCCTGTCCCACTAATGGATCATGTGTCTATTGAAGTGCATGGCGCAGATCACGAGAAGTGTTTTATAGTTGGAGAAAGGGGCAGGGAGCTGGAGGCGCTGAGGTCCCTCTGTCATTCAGCTGAGAAGACAGGGGAGCTGGTCTTTAGTCTCCTCACACAAAGCACTAGTCGTGGCTCTGAAAAGGGAGCGAAACACTCAGTTTGAGTCTCATGCTGTTTGGCCTAAAGCATGGCAAGGCTTAAAAAAAGGAAGCTGGACATGTCATCTCAACTGTGTGCGTAATGGAAGTCTTCTAGAGCTTACTCAATGGAAATGAAAACCAGTGTTACCTAAAGGCACCACTCTCTGGGTGCACTCAGGGTCAAGGTTAAGCACGGGTGTCCAGTTAGACCGCCCCACATCCAGACACAACTTCACCCATCTGCTGGAGGTCAGAGCACGTTTTCCATCACAAATACAGAGTAAATGACACGGTGAGGGGGCAGTGCAGGAGCTACTCTGCAAATAAAGAGGAGTGATTTCATAATAGAGCCCTAGGTGACCTCCACACGCCAAGGTTATCTGTATGACAAAGCAACTTTGCTGTTGCATGCATTTTCATGAGTTCACCAGGAGAGGTGCGTGAAAGCAGAGTGAGCGGTTAGTGACCTGCAGGTCATGGGGTAGAGGGCTCCAGCTGGTCACATCACCTCCTCATTGACTGATGCACATCTAACCTATTGTGTGTGGCGTGTGTCCATTGTTCTCAAGGAACATTAAAATGCATAGATTCCTGTCAGCCATTTCACTGGTAGTTGACCTTATTAGTAAAGGTGGATACATAAAACATGAAGTTAGAATCATTAGATGTATCCAGTTCACTTTACAATGATGGTGCTTACAGTAGCATTGCCTTAAAGCTGAAACAATTAATACAAAAGTGTGATATTTGGCTTTGAAAGAAGTCTTTGGTGTAGGTGAGGAAACACATTCAAACAGAGGTATAAATGCCTCTGTAAATTGGTTGTGCTCGATGGAATCTCCAGGCAGCCTATTGTAGGCAGTTGCCACCCTGCCCCCATCCTCCTCTCTATTTTTCTTCTCTGCACGCCTCTTAGCGAGCACACCCAGACACACCGCAGTGAGGAGCGGCAAAAGAGGAGAAAGAGGGAGCAGGAGGAGAGGAGAGGTGCTGATACACAGTAATTGAGGGCCAACCCTGTCACAGTTGACCTGCAGGAGACCAGGGATAAAGTGTATTCCATTTTCTGGGCTCTCTCCTGGACTGACAGCCCGCAGAGTCCCAGCCTGACACACGTAAGTGAGGGCTGTCACCCCCAACCCACTTCTCCCCAACTTATACACACTGTACAGAGCAAAGAGCTCCTCAAATGTCCAAACATAAAGGGCAGAGGAAGCTGATGATAAAGTCAGTCTCATACATTCTCTAACAGTCAACAGCCGCATTACAATGGCTTCTTGTAAAAAAAAACCTCCCCAAAAACATGCTTATTGACTGTGGGAGTATATTTAGACCCCTGTCCTTTGTGTTTTATGTTTTGTTCTAATGTTGGAGCCTAATCCGACGCAAGCAGATTACACTGTATTAAATCCTTAAAATTGCTGTATTTTAATACCACATTTGTAGTGGAAATGCAAAAGAAGCAGATTACAGAATGTCCTAATTTGTCTCTACTCAAAAAGCCATGTGAATCAAGTGATTAATGATTTGATCTATCCTTGATGGCTGTCCATACAAGTCCTAGTTAGGTTGTTTAAAAAAATAAATCAAATACTTTAATGTTATCTCAATAAAAAAAGAAGAAAGAATGAGCAGACAACAAGTTGCAGACCCTACACAGCACTGTCGTCTATTTTTGCCATAGTTCTGGGTGACAATTTGACTTTTTTCTGATAATCTACTACATCATTCAGAAATGTAAATGACTCTGATATGATTTAATGTAATAGTGCTGTCCCCAAACAAAGGTCTTGCTGAAGTCTATCTCCGCTCACCTGACCCAGTGTCCTGTCACTGACAACATGGCGCCCCCGTGAGCTGAGCTGGACTGCCATAATGACACGGTGTACCCATCTGCCCTTGAAATGCTCTGGACAGCGAGAGGCCGGGCCTATGTGTGCGTGTGTGTCCCATCTGCCCTTTCAGTCAGGCAAGCAGCATGAGGCTGACCTCTGACCTCCAGGATTAGGGCTGTTCCATGTGCCAGTGAGCAGGAGAATGAGATTGACCTGAGTGTGGAGTGTTTGTGTGTAATTCAGATATGTGACAGTGCTATGGCTAACTCACATGCTAAAGAAGTACAGTTCGCCATGCTTTCAGATTGACAAACCTGTGCACTGGCCCAAAAAGATGGAGAACAGTTTTGGTAAGAACTGAGCATGTGCTACCAAACCAATGGTTAAGGTCCAATAGTGTGTAGTGTGTATACACAGTAGATACAATACTGGAATCTCCAGTTTGTGATCTAATGCGGGTCTCAGGGCAGACAGCCATCCTGAGCTCTGACACAACCAATCATTGCAAAGCCAGAGTGATCGCCTTGGCAACCCCTGTCACCACATCGCTTTTTGTGAGTGCTGACCAATTGGAGGCTGGCATAGGCTTGTTAAGACCCTCCCACAGGGTTGAGAGGTGTTACCAGCCATTGGTGCAAAGTCTGCTGCTTGAGCGGATGCTCTAATCTGGATCCAGTAAAGAGAGGATCACAAATCCCAGATTATGGCTCTGGGATTAGGACTTGCTGATGCACAGGTTTGCACTCACCTTCAATCCCCAGACCTCTCAATCTGGCTCTGGCCTCGGCACCTCAAAACTCACTCCACAAGTGCAGCCTGGAAACAAGTTGTCTTGTTAAACATGTCACAGGGTTGATACAACCTATTTTCTGGCTGTTCACAGTTATTGTACACATGTTGAAAATGATTTGCACTACTCTGAATTGTTCATCTGCTGCTGGCAAAAGACAGCGGAAATGAAAGTTTCTGTGCGCGGCTGCTATCAGACAGAGAGTAAGTGACGGGGACATCAGGGAGGGAGGTAAACAAAGCAAAACAGACACTCCTCTATAGACCTGTGTGCGATAGAGAATCACTGATACATAAGACATGTCATACAGAGGAGAGAGGGGAGCACAGCCAAGTGCTTAGTGCCACAAAGAGCTACAAGAGAAAACCACAATCTTTCACTGACAGAAACCTCCGAAGTGCACTGCATCGACACTGGAAGATCCAAACTTTTTTTTCTCAGAGGGAAGCATATAAATAATTCCCTTAACTCATAATACAACATTTTCACACGTTGAAATTTATAAATGACATATTCAGGTTCCAAAAGTGATGGTGCATGGATTTAATGTACACTCAACAACTATTGGCAGAAAGATAAGTGGGAAACAAAATCAGGGGGTGGGTGTCAGTGTGAAGAAATAACAGTGCAAATATTGTTCATTACAATAATTCATAAATCACACAGTGACGTGTAAATTAGTATCACCCCGTCAACAGCCGCACAAATAATGAAGCTGAAATATTAATGACCAAGTGTCCTCGCGAGCATGCAGCCCGTGATCAATTTGAGGTTAATGAGTCGTTTATCTCTATCCAATCTGCACTCCTCTTTCGCCACTAGCACAGTGCACACTCTACGCTCTATGTTGTGTGAAAGTCCCAGTGATGCATTAAACAACAACTACTTATCCTTCCCACCATGTTTAGTGAATATACAATAACAATCTAATAACCACCATTTTGTTTTGTCTTGGGAGTATCGTCTGTCTTGTGCTGACTCAGAGGCTGCGCTGTTCTTGCCCAGGGCCCTATCACTGTATTATTTGTATTATTTATGTTGATGACATGAATCCTGTTTACACTGGGTAGTGTTTGAATCTTTTTCTCTTTTACTCGTTAGGGACTGTCCTCTTCTGAAGCTGATTAGTTCTGACCTGAGCAACCTAGTGCTGCTACATCCAATCAGCCTAATCACTCAAACTCTTGCCTTCCCCCACCTTCTTTGCACTAATGGGCTTTCCCTGCACTAGTGACTTAGCACTTAAGAGCTAGAGGGTCGCTAAAGAAAAAAAAAAAAAAACTGTTAAAATGTCTTCCTGTCCATTAGGCTATGAAGAAGTAACCAGTAGTTGTTCTTATTTACTCATAAGAACGGTGGATAACCTAGTTGCCAGTTGCCAGCATGCCTTTGTACAAATTTGCATCACCTCCCAAAGGGCAAGCAAATTAATGAATATTCACGCTTAATCTATAGCCCACGGCAGCATGCATTATTCATGGACTAATGCTGTTTTTGTGGTAGCACACGCGTCTCAGTTTGTCGTCACAAATCATAATTTCATTTTCCCCTCACTTTATTTTCTGTCATGTGCAGTGATGACTACACTTGTTAAAGGCATGCAGCAAATCAGCACAGAATCAGTCTGACAAATGTTTTTAGCACCCTGCAGTTCTAATCTGAGCTCTAATACAGCGCCTTGTCCTTAACTGAGACACTCAAGCTTCCTAATGCGCACAAGAACATTTTAAATCCAGATGTGTCAGTGCTTCTCTCTGGGTTTTCATGTTGGGAAGAACTGAGGCAGGCACAAAGCTACACAGGGCTGTGAGCTGCAGCAGGAGGCATCAGAGAGACAGGTGCCATCTTGAATCACGGCGGTCTGTCGACATGAAAAGTGGAGTTGGACTCTTGATACAGTTTGTCTGTGTGTGCCAGAGCCATTATAGCAAGATGTTGTCAGAACATAACCTGTTTGCAAAAACTCCACCTGGATTATCATTAGAAACCACAGAATTGTTCAATGGCAAAAAATCTAAATAGAAAGTGTGTTTACGGCCCATTGTCCAGGTCTGGAAAAAGCTCTAAAAGGTTTGTGTATGAAGGAACGAAGCAGAGAGGTGACAGTTTAAAAGCCTTCTTTGACACTCTGCAAAGTGGGCCTACAGTCTTCCGCACAATTGCACCACCAAGTCAAATTGCATTAGTGATGCACAAGGTTTTCAGAACGCACAAACCATAAGGCGGCAATATGGCACATAGTACAGAGAGTGTGAGAAGTGCAGGGCCACGTCATCCTAAAAATGATTAAAATAGTTTTGTATTTCAGAAATAACATTGTTAACATTGTTTTCAGGATAAATGAGCCAACAAGTACAGGATAAAAAGAGTATAAAAACACAAATTTTATATTCCGCTTTTTCTATTAATATTTATTTTCTGGTATCAAGCTGTTTGAAAACTTAGGTCATGAGAATGTGAAATTAGCACACTGTATGCACTGGGAATATAACTGCACTACTTTCTGACCAAACATGAATATTCAAACTCTTGAATTTTGTTGTGAGAAAATAATTAGGAGTTTATTAGCATTTGTTTATTTGTTCATGCATGAAACCTCTTAATGAGAATGTATTAACAAGCCCTTTACTCTGGGGAGGAGGGTTCTGAGTGTTATGAACGCCCTTCTATCCACTATCTGCAAAAAACTGCAAAACAAGAAGTGCATTATCCGATGAACAGCTAAATTAGAAGTGTATCTTTAATGTGCTATGACATGTCCTCACTCAACCTGAGCCAGTGGGATTTGCTCCATGCATTGAAACGTAAAGAGGAGGAAAATACCAACTCGGGGTAATTATAACACATACAGTGGCTTGACATTTAGGGCACAGTGTATGAGGGGGGATAGTTGGCCTTATCACAAGCCATAATGAAAGGTCAATGGCCTCCTCAGTGTTTACCTGAAATCATGGACTCCACTAGCGACTGAAGAAGTCTGGCAGAAGAGGACAGGTGTGGCCCAAACACATTTGAATATTCGCAAAGATTAATAAGATAAATTTACAATTGTTTAGCTGGTTATTTCAGACTTTTGATTCATAAAGGGCATTGTGTCTTAGAAGAAACAATTCCAAAGTTCAATATAAAAAGGATTAGTCAGAATTCACACTGTTCCATGACTGCTCTTCTTTGACCAAGATTATGCCGTCACTCCAATTAGCTTATGTAAAAACTCAAGTCCACACATCTCTCCCTCACTCTATCTTTCAGTTCCGTTTCAGTGGAAGCAAAAAGCTGCATTGATAAATAGGTCAGAGAGCTTTTCCACCCCCCAATGGTTTCAGGCCCAGCTTGGCAAATTGAACATAATTAAAGCCCAAGGCAAAGGTTGCACTTTCCTTGAAATAGCAGGGAGGAGTGGCACACACAAGGTAGGCTATAGAAGGGGCTACGGAGAAGAGGAGATACGCAGTGATGCACATTCACTACAGCATGCATGGCCACTGAAGATCCACAGGACACAGAGCCGAGAGGAGGAGCACAGAGACAGCAGCTATTGCACACACCTGACCTTTTCAAACTTATAATACTGGATCACCTCATACACGTCACGTTTAGTATTACACTAGTTGGCTAAATCATGTCTAAGCTCAATTCTCACAGCGGTTTCGAGGAAGGCTTACACAAATGGATTTAATATTACAATATATTACAATAGTGGGATTGTGGGATTTTTATTCTATTGTTTAACATTTTTAAAGGAACCGTATTTAAGATTTAGGTTTAGATTTAAAATTAACATGACCTAACTGTGTCTCCAGATACGAAGTAGACATGCTCAAATAGATTTGCTGACAACAAATGTAATGCTGATTTATTCTTAAATACGAAAACATTGGACATAATGGCCATGTTGTTTATGTTATAAACTGATACTTTGGTTCTCAAGATGATTATCAAATCAGAAATAAGAAAGAGCCTCACATGAGTTTCTCAATTGGGTTGCCAGTTTCAAGGCTGAAATCAGTTGGTTTAAACATAAAATACTTCTCTCTGATCTGAATCTTCACTACCTAAACCCAGCACCTGCAGCCGATCATTAATCAGTGCTAGTGCAGCCTCTGTTGCTGCAGTATATGCTGTCCATATACTGAGAATGAGAAAACTTGTATGTGTCGTCTATATGGAGGTTAAAACACTAGCAGTTCAGATTCAGTTGTGATTGTAGTACATTTTTGAAAACTGTAAGAGTGCAGGCAAAATACAGTTCCTTTAAATATAACAAATTTATAATTGTAAGTATGAATTGTGTTTTAAAAGCACAGCAGAGCACAACATCCTGGCATGTGAGATTTCAAACTTACAAACAAGCAAATAAATGAAAAAAAATTTACACAACTGTCTCTCTTAACAAATTTACCCTCAACAACCAGATCCAACAAATTGCTGTTTATGTTCAATATGTTTCTCAATGAGTGTGATCCAGTTTTACCTTAAATTCCTTGTACTTTTCACAGAGAAGGCCCCTTCATTTGTCCAGGCTACAGAAGGTTGGCAGTGTATTAAGGGTCAGCCTTGTTTTGCTACACAGAACCAGCTCCTTTAATGAGCTTGATAAAGCGCCGGACCCCCCGCTGAAACTCAATATCTTCAGCTAGCACCACCTCATCACATTAGCTTTCTCATTAGCTTGGCCATTAGCTTCCACATTAGCACACAGTCTATGAAAACTGCCTTGGTCATTTGTGGATAGTGTTATGTATATGAGCAGACAAGACTTTGCAAGTACAAAATATTAGAATTTGCTGATTAGAAAGGTAGGTGCTAAAAATGTCTACGCTGTCATATGTAATAATATATGCATTTGTTATTTCTCTTTAATTGCTGTGTAGGAGTTTCTATAACACTGACACTTCCCTTGGTGTATTTTTATGTGAATAAAACAAATGAAACACTTCCCACAGATTCAAATGGGCAAAAACTCTGTAACCAAACTGTACCATTTGGCCTTGCCCAGACAAATGCAGAAAGATGCATCAGGAAGAGCAACTGTATTTGTCAAATGATCTTATGTAGATTGAAAAAAAGCTAATTGAGAAAATAAAAGAAAAAAACAATTCCATATGCTGCTATGTTAATGTGAATACCTGTGTGTTAATGAATGCATGTGCAGCAGTACCACCCCGAGCATGCTGCGCTCTCTTCACCACACACACAAGCCTCTGTGACTTGGTGCCATATGGTGGAAGATTTAGCATGGCGATACGACTCAGGACAATCCCAGTCAAACCTTTATTTCAACGTCAGATAGAAATAAAATACTGTAGGAACATCCCTTGGTGTTAGCGGCTCAGCTGGCCTCAACAGTCGTGGTCCCTTCAGCCTCGTAAGACTAATGGCGGAAAATCACAACCAGGGGGGCTGGCTACACTAAAGGGCCTGGGAGACCTGATTAGTATGCAGCTTTTGTGGGGATCGTAGACATAAATACAATGCTAGAGATGCATGTTGCCTCTCACTGCACACGACACTGCCAACAAAGTCATTCTGAGCACATTCACGGTAATCTTGTCGATCTGATATCAGAGCAGGAAGGCGGCGCGGACAAGGCTATAAAAACACCAGCTGATTGCTTCCTGACTGTAAGAGTCTGAGTACAGGTATGCTAGCTGCTAACTGCCATAGATGAATGTGCTGTGCAGGCATTTTCACAATCCTCTCCCTTGATATGTATGGCGTCCCATCCCCCACCATCATACTGTATGCTGCCCGCCCCTCCCCCACCACCACTCACTCACCCCCTGGGACTATATAGAGCAACCAGAGAGAAATTAATTGAAATCTAAACCCTAACGCGGGATTATCTAAGTAGGTGAATTCCAGTTGTCACATAATCGGGACTAGTGTACAATTTGACTTTCATCAAACGGGGATGACTGGGATAATGACAGAGAGAAGCAGCCAGATGCTGACCTGACACAAGCAAATCTATTCCCTTCCCCCTCAACATCTCTCAATCCAACCCTATCCTCCTGTGTGCATTTGGACTACAAGTTTCTGTCACATCCACGAGATCTCAGAAGGGATCAACATAATAGCAAGAACATTTGGTCTGTCCCTAGTGAAGGCACTTATTGACAGTCAGTGTCTATAATATTAATTTAGACACACATGTTCAACAAAGCCCTCTGGCGTAAATGAAAGGATTACAAAGTAAGCAAATATTCATTGTTTATAGCTATAGCATATTTATAGATTTTCTTTCAGCTTCAATAAATGTGTCTCTTTTTCAATTATTGGAATTGTACCGTGTATTTCTTTGAGGCAGCGATGAATCAAATCTTAAAGTGGGTCAAACAGCTAAAATGGGTGATTTACTGCAGAGAGAGACAATGCGCTGAATGTCTCTGTAAGGAATTAACCTATCAGCAGTTGTCTGTTAATAACATGGTTTGGGAACTTTCTCATGCAAACTATACTGAATTATACTGTGCAACCAGAAAAGCTCCATTTATTGATTCTATATAAGAAAAGGTACCATTTTTCTTTCTGGTCTGTCTTTTTGTTTCAGTGGAATATCTAAGTACAATAGCGAAGCGTTTTGTGTGAGCAGCGCTGGCACAGTTAGTAATATAGCTTGGTCCGATGCCCAGTCAGGTTGACCTCAGCCTGTTGGAGTGCAATGTCATTTACCACCTGCCACACGTATATCTCTGGCATCAGTTCAGCTCCTGTATCTATCAAACCTCACTCTCAACGTTGTAAAGGCAGTGCGGATTAAACAGTTAAACAGGCTTTTAAAAATGTGTAATTGAGTAATATTTTAGTGATAATTGGACTGAGACATATCTGAGGAGTGTGAGCAAGATACCTGGACAGATGGCAGGGAGTCATCCCAACGGACATCATCAGAGCACTGCCCGAGAGGACGAGAAACACACAGGTTTAACACACATAAACAAACACACAAATTTAACACATACACAAACAAATACACAGATTTAACACACACACAAACAATCATGACCAGTGTTTAGACCACTGAACATGTGTCAACAATATTCGACAAGCTCCATGCAGTACTTTACAAATCTAAAGTGAAGTGTGGCTCAAATATAGAGAAACACTTCATTAATGTTTCGGTTGAAGCGTATGACGAATGCAAGCCCTAAGCCTTGTCCACTGTTTATTACGACCAATGTGAACTGTGACACCTGGATTCATTTAGTTGACCCAATTACAATTGATTTATGTTCAATGAATGCTCAAATGTGGTGGAGACTGCAGGCTGTGTGCTGCAGCTTCAACTGCTCCTGAACCACTCCAGCACAAAGAGAGCGATGGACGGAGAGGCTAACAGACTAGCCAAACCCATGGCTGCAGTCTAAATCACATTTCAAAGCAAAGAAGAGTCTATTACAGGAAATTAGAAAGGCCTTGGATCTCAATAAGCCTATCCTTCAGTTTTATTGAGTCGCCTCAGTAGCCCTGGGTGTATTGTGTGCGCTTGTCGATAACAATTCGTCCATGTGTGGTGTTGACAAACAGTGTCAAGCGTGAATCTTCATCTCCCGAATTCTCCCCATTTAAATGCACACACGAGCGCACCCCAGGGAACAGTAGCCCAGCAAAAGTAGGAAATACTTTTAGGTCTATGCTGTCATTTGGAGCATCGACTCAAGCCATAAATTCAATTACAACTGAAAAGCGTTCCCTCAGCGGTTTGCACAGTATTTTTAGAGCTGTGCGATTATAAAATAGCAACATTACATTCAACATAAAACTGGTAGTGAGTTGAGCAGACATAAAGCCGTCATGTGGACTGTATAGTGAATGCCTTTGCTCTGTGTTCACCGTGAACCGAATGTGAGGCGCATGTCAATGACTCCGACTTGCATCTGTAACATGTTTCATATACACAATAAGGACAGCATCACAGCAGACAGAAAAATAAGGGTTTTGTGAAAGAAAGGTTTTTGTCTTTCAGTAACCAAATGAAAGGAGCATATTTCCTTTGTTTGTCTCTGAAGGTCAACATTCACTGGTAGAAAAACATAAATGCATCCAATATTTAGGTATAGAAGTGTTTTTGTTCAATTATTTAAGTAAAGGTGCACTGTGTAACCTTTCTGGTAGTTGTTCCACCACCTGTTTGTCTCCATGGATATGTTATTGCTTTGCCTGGAATGGTCCACAGTGTGGCACTTAACTGATGTACCTGCCAAGAGACAAGCAGGTAGCAGCACTGGGTAAAGTGACAGGTCAGATCTGTGAAGATGTGTCCTGTGTCCATGGAGACAAGCAAATGGCGAAGCCCCCCCCCCTCACCAGAAAAGTTACTTGGTGCACCTTTAAATAACTTAAATATAGTTACTCCCTGTTAGGTTTATAAAATGTATTCAGTAAGACCAGTGCCGGTGGTAGTAAGGTAAGACTTTACATATTTTGCTGTATCAATGTTATAAAAATAATTACATACAAGTTTATTATGTGACAGTCACCAAACTCATTGTCCACTTTCTACAGCATGCATTATGTGAGATAACTGTGGAGCCCAATTAATAATGCAACTATAAATTCCATTTAAATAAACAGTGGAGGCCTAGTTAATTAATGAAAGCTCATCTGCAATTTGTCAGAGTCAGGAGTGCGCACCCTTTGAAGTTGTGTATGAATATTCCTTTTTAGAAAATGAGCCAGTGGCAGTTCTTGTGCTTGTGTGAAGGCAGCCTTTTCTCCCCTCCGTGCCGCTGCCCGAGAGAGAGCGGCGCTTATCAGGAGCGCCAGATTAAAATCATTTACAGCACAGCCACGACAATGAGGCCATAAAATCTACGTGTGGAAACATCATGAAAAATAGCAGCGGGAATATCTAATGAATCTAATCTACATACAAGCCACCTGATAAAATGCTTCAGCAATTTCAAATCCCATATATCAGACAGTACATGACATTAACATTGAATCAATATGTGCCGGGACCACACCCTCCAGCTATAATGTCTAGTGTTAATAACCAGTAAAGCAGCAGGATAAATAATGCAGAGAAATGTAAAAACAACCTGCATCACCACAAGAGAGGAGGATTTGACCTGTCCTTGCCCACGTCACTCAGAGATGTGTTTATGGCCCAATTTCTCAAAGAGGCACCATCATAAAAAACATCAAATTATTCATCAAAACACGCTAGCAAATCCCATAAAGGCTTCACTGACCTAAATAAGTCACGATCAACATATAGTCTCTGTCAAAAGAGTTTAAAAGATTCAAAAGGATAACATACCTGACTCGTTCAACTTTTCTTAAGAAAACTGACAGACAAAAAAGTGCTGCATTGTTAATTTGGTATAGTGATATTATGTGAATGTTGTAAAAATGTTATAAATAATAATGTAAATGCAGAAATTCAGACAATCAGTCCTCAGACAATCAGTCAGTTTTTTATTATTACATTTCAACAAAAACAACTATTACAACCAACTATTACATTTTCATCAAATGCAGCTTCATTCATTTTTTATGAAAAACCAGGTTACAGTACAGAGCCAAGAACTGATTAAAGCTCAGGTAGCGGAGACAGAATAAGTAAGGTGGAAATCACCCCCCTTCCTTATTTGGGACAGCTGAAATAGGCCAGAGGCAGATCGTCCTATCAGAGCAGCCTGGGAAGCCTGGGAGAGTGGAGCAGAGTGGAGCAGAGAGGAGGAGGTGGAGGGGCATGGCGGCTGTGGGGGATTGAGCCGGGCCTTAAGTGTGCTATCATAGGCGTCTCTTGTGCATGCCTGCTTTATTTGCAGTAGTCAGGTTAATGAGTCCACCAGCCCACTTGATGTTGAGAGGCCTGCCACAAAGAGCTGCCTCATTAGATGGAGCCTGCACACTGCTCTGAGACAAAGGGACATTCACACACTGAATGCCTTCACGCTCCTCAAAGCTGCCAGCGCCATGGCACCAGCGCCATGGCACTGCCCCCTGCACACGCCCTGGCACCTGGCCAGCCACAGAGACCCTGGGCCAGATTACAGCTCTGAGGCAGACTAGGCTGCAGCACTGCACGGCTCAAACACACGGCACACTTCACTGTGGGCCTGCCAACCAGCGCGAACAGCACAAATGCTGAATTATCAATAACACTGATTAGTTCTTCCCCTCAGATGAGCACACCTCAACTCTATAGCCAACATCCATCACAACTGACATAATGACATAAGATATGAGTGGTACTCTCAGGGATCAGGAACATCTGCTTGGATTGTTTTGATATTCAATACAGTCACAGTCCAGAGGTGACTGCACCTTAAATATGTATGTACTTAAAATGATACAGAGCCTTAGTCACTGTTCACATTTACAGCCAGCATCAGCTCATACATCACGCTGAGAAAACACTGTACGTAAAAGATGCAGTGGTAAGGGGGCATGAACAAACAGTTGTATTTCAGGATTGATCTACTGGCAAAGTTCCAGTTCACCACTTCCATGAAAAAACTCTCTCTCTCTCAAGGCTCAGGGTCAGGAGTTAAATATTTTCTGCATAGGCAATGGGCTCTTTCCGCCACACTATTTATAGCGCTGGCAGAAACAGCTGAGCTGACTGCAGTGATGTCACTGGCGCTGATGGAATGCTTTGTTCCACAGCGTGTGCGCATGCCACCTGGGTCTGAGCGAGCTGCAAGAGAGAGCGCCATGCAGAAGCCAAGATGGCTGACAGGTGCCCTATTTTTCAAGTGTAAAAAATCACCACTATCGCAGGAAATAAGGTCATCCATGGCTCAAACACAGAACATAACCTTGCTGGTTTCTCTATGATAGTCAAGTATGCTACTGGCTTCTCAGAAAACCATTTAGCCCAGACCTATACACCAATACACAGAGCAGCTAAAAAGCAGAATAACAGAGCAGCTAAAAAGGAAATAACACATGAGCCCTTAATGCGTTTTACTGTTACGCTCTGTATACCCTGTATACAGCTGAAGCGTGGCAAAAGTACTATGCCCATATATATTTTTAGTAAGCCTTTGGGCTTCTTTCAGTGTCCCTAAAAGAACATGGTTGCCGGGCAACCGTTATTGTTGCCATGGAGATTCATGTGTTGGCAGCTGCTGCAATCAGCATTAACTCAAGGCACATACTCTCATTCCGATAGTCAGGCGATGGAGGCAGCTAGGACACAGGCAGAGGATAGTAATCAGGCTGAAGCATATGCTCATCCATTACTCGCTGCATTAATACAATTATATCAAAGCAAATTTATGGCCATGCTTTGGTGCAATGATCACATTGCAGTCAGACACATAAAAGTTCATAACAGATTTGCTTTTTCATTTAATAAATGGCACCCGGCAATAACGCAATATGAAACAATGGCATTTCACTTCTGCCAGAAAGAGAAGGTGAAGGCGACCGTATCCAGCAACAGGAAGCCCTTCCTTCAGTAAAGAACTGTAAAGCTAAAGAAAAAGGGCTGGAAACGGGGTGAGTGATACAGACAAAAATGACTATCTCAATATGTTTAGATAATCCTGAAAACAACAATCAGATTATATTTATGAAATCTATCAGAATGTGCCCTTCAGTGTCTGAGGTAAATGGAGTGTAAGATTAACTAAAGAAGTGGAACTATCCCTTCACTGTTTGAAACACTAAAGGTTTCTTTTATTTCTGTATGCAGCTTCTAGAAGAATGTTTTATTACAGATGATATACTCAATATTCTAATTTTATATATCTCTAAAATAACAACTTTGATATTATAGACATACTGCCCACCTCTGTCTGGGAAACATATCAAACTAGATCTTTGTAACACAGAATGTAAACAACAAAAACAAGAGTGTGAACAGCAAAAGTACAGTTTAGGTTCAACTTAATCTTCTTTCTGTCAGACAAACAGATTCATTTTGACCTGTTGGTGCATAAGTGATATTTAGCTCTTTCCATTCTTCATATGGGAACATGTCCACGCCAGAGGAACAATTGTAACCCTGTTGTGAGCAGGCATGAGCAGAGATCATAATAGCAGTTATTTCCTCTCTCTTTGTCACTTTGCAGTAGACATCACAGAGCCATGTAGGATAAAGAGTCCAAGCAAAACAATAACACACCCATTGACCCCCATTTCAGAAAACCTTGGGGGTATGGGATAGAAATCCACTTATAAGCATGGTACAAACTTGCTTATTGGACCTCAATAGACAAGCTAAAACGAAACAAGGAGGTCCTGACACCCGACATGTACCGTATGTGTTGTGTTGTTTCAAAATAATAATACTTTTTTTTTTTTCAAACACTGAAACCCTAAAGTACTAAAGTAAAGTGCAACTGGTTTACAACAGAGAGAATCTATCTGCCTAATTCAATTACAGTTTGTTTCTACTGCTTTAAGAGCCCCATCTCTCTGCAACAAATCAAGACTAAAACACTATTTAAAAATTGATGTGAAAGCTGGGGGTTTCCTGTGCGCACTCTGTCCCCTCAGCTGCTAAAACACAATGCCAGGGTTAATGATTTGGATTTACAGTCTAGCTTGCAGCCCTAATTGTGCTACATGAGAGAAACATGGCGGCAGGAGTCAGAAGTGGTGATCTTTGAGGCATCAGCATAAGAATGGGAGCTCACCTTGCTTTGTGTGGATGCTGCTGTTTGACATTTAACATCAGAGAGAGAGAGGAGGTGGGGAGAGCCAGGTGCCCTACATGCCTGTTTGACCCCCGCTAATGTCACAGGAGCAGGGTCCAGACCATTCATCCTGCCTCACTCACACAAGGGCATGCCGTACACAGTATACCTTTTGATAACTGCAGAATGGGAGCAGTAACAGCAGAGAGGGGCAATACATCATGCACTATATCAATGCCTGATTTGCAGTAGTAGTCTATATTTTAGTTCAGACAGTATTTGGACTTTAAAAATACTCTCTACTATGACATTAAACAAGTGCTAAATGTGTTTTGTTGTATTTATTCTACTGTGGTTATTTTGATTTTGACAGTAAATTCTTTGTGTTGACAGGGCAACATTGAAAAAGAGAGTATTACTCTCAGCTGGTTTTCCCCATATAAATGGGTTAATAAAAGACACACACATGATCAGAAAACAAGTTAACAAAGAGTGTACACATCTGTCACAGCATTGGTCTTGCAGTGGTAATAAGATGCCATATCTTCTGGTTTAGAGAAATGCTCCAGACACGGAGGCAGAAAAACACTGTTTAATGAGTTAAGCTCAGTACATGGCATCTACACCAAAATAAATCCTTGAGAAATTACTGACCCTGCCAAAAAGAAATACAAACATGATAAAAATATATATTTTTCAATATTCATTATTTCACTATGAGCAAGCATCAAATGTTATGCTCTTGTTTGTAAGCGATGTTGTAAGTGTGAGTGCACTTTGGAGGACGGTGCACACACAGCCAGCAGGCCTGTGAGCCAGTGCAGATGACCTGGTTCTGCTGCACGCAACCATGAAATAAAAACTGCTGTTTGATGTTAGCTCGCGGAACACTTTGTCCCTGCTCCGGTTAAACATGTTACAATGAGGACTGCCTAAAAAGTTATATAAAAACATTATTTACAATGAAACAACCAAAGCATCCTTTATTTCTCGCAGTATGTCTTGATAGCTGTTACCCTTAATAATCATGTAAAGAAGCTTACATCCACACAGAGGATGATCATGAAAAGGTTTGTTTTAGAGTTATGCGAACAAATGAGCATTATACAGTGAGTTGTACCTATTGGGCTTGGTATTATTAATGCTATGTGTCTGGACACGGTTCCCATGACAACCTGCCTTATGTTTTATCATACAGAAAATGTGTATAGCAATACCTGGTAGCAATACTGCAATAAATGGTTTTACAAACCATTTGACGAAAAAATTATACAGAAAAGATTTGATTGGTTACTGAGTCATATTCTAAAATATAAAAGGCTTTACCATTATTTGAGAGTTGAAAATGTGAAGTTATTCATAATAATTTTGCCAAATGACTAGTATAATAGCTGCTGCTCAACAGTGAAGATGCATAAGATGTTGCAGACTATTGCAGGCAGCTCATCTGTCTCTGTTGCTGATGTAACATTAGGCGAAGTCACTGTGCATTCTTAGCTAAGACTCAAAGATTGCAAAACTATACATTTTCTTTAAACTCTATAAAGTTCAGTGTTATTTAAATCAACAATCCTTGATATAAACACTGCACACTTAATTAACATACAATCCATACCTTCAAATAATACTTAGAATAATACATTTGATTGCCACTAACATGTATTTCTTTAAAAAAAGAGAAAATTTCCATCTGCATTAAATATATAGGCTACATAAGACAGTAATTGTATGTAATTTTTAAGAGCACATTGGAGCATAGAGCATATCGTTATTTAGGCTGCTAGACTGGGGGAGGCCTGGATGATGCAAAAAAGAGAGGGGTTCGGTCTTAAGGTTAGCAAAACCTGATGCAACATCGTTAAGAGCAGCGTATAGCCTGCAGCCTCTTGACAGGACACATTTTACGCATTGATTCCTCTCCAAATTCACCAGACACATTCTTTAAGATGTGCTACTATGTGGATCCCGAACTTTAACAGAAGCAATTACGGGCTGTTTCTTGTTTTGGTAACTGTAATATCTCAATTTGACATCCAGTAAAATTGTGTTCTCTCCTCTTTGAGACCTATACTTTACAGTCCAGTAAGGTCACGGCACTGCTGCACATAAACGCAGAAAAGTGCGTGTTTTGAATGCGGTTTTATGCATCTTCCCCCATCGCGTATTTAGTCCTGAAGTCCTGTAGTAAGCACGATGTTAAGTATTACAGTGCACACATCCATTCGCGCACGTGTCGGGAAGATGTCCAGGAGCTGATGCAGAAAGGTGCAGCCACTCTTGAAACTCTATTTAAATGTCCGAGGATTTCCGCGCGTTCTCCTCCAACAGGAAACTTGCACCCTTTACAAACTCCGTGTGACCAAATGAAGGAATGTGCCGCAGTCCTGGAGTTACTTATTTCTTTTTTCTTTTGTATCAATTTAGCCCACCCCTTGGCCCTTCCGAGGCCCTTAGCTCCCTCCTGATTAATACATGTTTATGTGTTTCAAAGTCCAAGACAAAGGGGGCTGGCCTGTGACCCCGGGAACCCCGACAAAGCGTAGTTTTATTGTGAATCTCTGGGAAAAGGGCTTTAGGACGGAGACCTCGCGCCACTGACCCACACACATCCTCAGAGTCGCTGCATGTCGCCCCGCAGCTTCCATTGTTTCAGTGGGAACAATGGCGTCCCCCTCCTCTCGCTCTCAGTCAAACTTGCTCTATGCGTAGCCTGACGCAAGCCTCAACAGATTTAGCCTTCAAACGTTCTTAAATTAAAAAAAAAAATGTTGACAAAACGTTAACCCTGTTAGTGGTGTGTAACTATCACGTTGCATCACGCACGGGGTTGCGTCATGGCACTCACCAGCAGTAGCCTAGTCTAAGGCAAAGCAATAAATGAGCGAAAAAACGGGAAATATACAAATGCGATAAGAACAACTTTAAAAGGAGAAGCACGTTTAGAACTATTAAGTGCAGTGTCGTTCAAATTAACCCAATATAAAATTTGATTTGGTACAGGCCTTTCTTGGGGTTATTGAGGTTACTCAAATTACATCATTCACAGGCCCTGGTTCATGGATCTCTGACTGAGAGTCGATCACGGTCGGAAGTGAAGGGGATACAAACACACTACAGCCTAAGAATCAAGTGTATAGAGTTGAATGAGTATCCAGCATTCCATTCGCCATTTGAGGGAAAATAGACAAACGCAAGAGAAGAGGGCAATGAGTTTGTGAAGCAAAGTTATTATTGTCGCCATTCATTTAGTATAAATATTTAGGACATGTTTGAGCAGTCGTTTACTTGCTCCAACACAGCCTAGAAATTAATAGCAATTCAACAGCATGATGGATGGACTTCAAAAATCAAGCGGCATTAAACGTGATTTAATATGGTCGTCCAACCACATTTTACTGTTTCAGCCTTCACTAGCCTACATTATTCTAACCTGTGCACGAACGGATTAGTGGCTTGTGTGGCGATGAAACGCCAAAAAACAACAATTTTAACTGATCACTTTAAATTTAGGCACAGGATGCTCCTACGCGCGCACAGATTGTCAGTGGAATTGCGCGCGCATTCATATGTATAAAGCATGTGTGCGTGCATGTGGGGAGAGAGAGAAGCAAAAGGGAGAGAGAGGCTTTACTCATTGTAATGCACACAGCGACCTGCCCTCTTTTGGAAAAAAACGCGAAAGCGCAGCCATGCTTTGCAGAGGCTACTGCATCGCTCTAATTGCAACCAACTTTTAACAAACGGACCGCCGTACATGATTTTAAAACAAATAGGCTATTCTGACCGGGAATACGGTACCAGCGTCTAGCGGCGCCTCGTAAGCACCTGCAGTGCGGTTCTAAGCTTTGAACTGAACAAGCGGGCCACGGATAGACTGTGCAGGACAGTGTGGAGGATCGGTGTGGCATGGACCGTGCAGGGTGAGTATCTGTGCTTTGGTATCAAGAGTGAGTTCTTTACAGTCTTGTGTCTCATATGTAAAATGTTTAGGCTTTTATCCTGTGTGAGAGCTCCGAGTGGCTTTTCACAGAAAAAAAAAACAAAAAAAAACACGCTTCTCCACGCTGCACAGTGCGTGCACCTGCCATTGTTACGGCGGGCTAACGAACAGGCATCTGAAAAGCAGCCTCAAACAGTGAATGGCGAAGACTTCGCTTCTTTATGTCAACGCTTGCAGAATGTAGCTTATGAGAAACACATATGATATCTCTTTTTGACTCGATGTTTGCTGGATGTGTGCAGCGTAAGGACAATAGGGGTCGTTTGTCCGATGGCGGCGAGATAGTGCCAACCCAAATATGATTATGCTGACAAGCCGCGAGTAAGCCCCAAACCATTGTCAAGTCGCACGATATTTAGGAGCTGGGATGGTTTCCGTCTAAAATGGCGATTCCCTTTGTCTCCCCATCTCTCCTCTACCCTCACAAACGGTCGGTAAATGTCGAGTAGTGGCCACACATCCGACTCTGCATCTTATTATCAGGCCAGAGTCTGTATATTTCTCCCTGCGAATAGCTGCTTAGATGACAGATTGTGTCATTTGAAGTGGTCCGAACAGTAACAGTGCGTTCATGAGCGCTAGCCCTTCTGTCAAACTGGATCAGGTACGCGTTTTATAATTGCCTAATCTTTTTAGACATAGCGCAATTCTTAGGACGAGTTAAACATTTTTCTACACAGACATTGTATTTTTCCCAACGAGAATAAACGTTAAACCTTAATGCCATCAGCACCAATCTGCACGCTCTATTATATAACAGGACTGAGGCACAAATGAGCTTTTCACTACAGCTCGAGATTTCAAGGCATTTCACGAGAAGGCAGCCCTTGACATTTCTCTCATCGCTCCACACTGAACATTATTTGTCCATACACTTGAACCAAACAGCAGGTTCAGATGTCTCCACCATCAATCCCTGTGCGCGCGTGCATGTGTGCGCGAGTGTGAGCCTGTCAATGTACGCGTGAGTGAGTGTGAGAGTGTCACGTGTGATCTGGTTTTGGGGATAGTGCGTGTTGCATAACAGTTCGCAGCCAATGCCAGATTTGGGGCTTCGCATTTTGCGGGACCATTATTGGCACTTCCTCTCGTGGCCCATCCACAGTCACACAGAGACTTTCACACAGTGTCATGGTAATGCAGAGCAGCCTGGTCCGTTTCACGCCAAACGATAGTACCCCCAACACAAAGTCGTCAATTTCCCTCCTAGTTTCAAGGACACGGGCTGGTGCTGAGGAGGACGCTGGGAAATATAGAGGAACATCTGTTTGGCCGGTGACGTCAGCCCCCTCCTCCTCCCCCCGCGTCCCAATCCTCTTGTGCTGAAGGCAGATGCTTCATTTGTTTGGCTGGAGCTCCATTAATCCCAAAGTCACAGGAAAAGACCGGACGGAGAGAGATCAGTCCCATTCAGGCTGCGTCTTTGCAGTGAGGGAGATGCACGTAGAGCCAGAGTGCTGCTGCGCACAGGACAGCCGCAGTTTCGGCACCGTTTACAATTTGTGGCTGTTTGATGTGTGACCCGCGTACTCCTAATTGGGCTGGGGGAGCCACGAGGAAAATCAATAGTTTGGGAGCGGACTGTGACTTTGTGTCAAATGGACGCTTTTGTGCTGGTCAAATGGAAATGTAGGACACTGTGATCTGCTTTTTTCAAATGAAGTGACGCATTTTGTGCTTTCCTTATAGGTGCATTGTCGGATAATGAGGACCTCTATGCTTTGAGACACTGGAAAATCACCCAACGAGAGGACACCTACGGAAGCCTTTTTATTTAAAGCGGCCTGGGATCCGATATTTACTCAACAACGGCGCGCAGTATTCTGCGTTACAGCTCGTATATTGTTGCCCAGGCTTGTTGTGTCCCATAGCCCAGCTCCTCGGTCGGGCAGGATATGTCTTTGGACCTGTTTGGGATTCTGGATATTTGTATTTTTGGACCATGTTATTTTAGGCCACACAGTTGCAGTAATGTCACTTTGTATTGTGTCTTTAGTACACGCGTTTCCAGGACATGTCGAAACAGACTGCTGGTTGCGTCTCTCCGTGTTCACAGCGGACCTTGATTTAATGTCTTACAATTAAGGCACGCGGTGAATGCCAAGAGATGATCATCCTCACTTCGCTCTGATAACTGTCTAACCTGTTTTTATCCAGTGTCATGTATGTGCTCATATTTTAACCGAATAAAGAAAATATCCAATCTCTTGTCGAGCCCAGTTACTTGTGCGCAGTACATTCCGTGTGTCTTGTCAGCGGGAGCTGTCCATCCGCACCAAGGCTTCTGGAGCGCTGTCCACCTTCTGTGGTGCTGAAAAGCGCGCGCCACAGATCAGCCTTTTGTTTCAGTGCTGCCTGGACACAAGGCGGAAATGGCTCAGC
>KN481563.1:0-15813 GCA_000787095.1 Periophthalmodon schlosseri
CTGTTTCTGTCTCTCTCTGTCTCTGTCCTTCTCCATTTCTCCTCCTCTCTGTCTCTGTCCTCCTCTGTTTCTCCCCCTCTCTAATCTCTCACTGCCAAAACCCCAGGACCTGCAGTCAATCATTAATCTGTAGTGCTAGTGTCCTCTATACGCAGGTTAAGTTAACAGAACTGTGTGTAGACTGCACTCTTACCGATTTAAAAAAGGTATTACAATCACATCAGCCTTAACCTGCAGATAGAGGACACAAACACATCTGTCTATTTCTCAGTATATGGACAGGCCTCATGTGAAGCTCAGAACCTCCAGAACTCACTCACTGAGCTGCAGGATTGGCTGTAGGTGCTGGGGTTTAGATTTAGTGAGATCTGAACACTCACTACTTAAACGCACAAAAATTGATGGGTAGAAAGTAACCTAGCAAGCTAAAAAGGTTATCTTTTTAGCTAAAAATGGGCAGAGATGTGAGGCAAAAGGCTGGCGTAATGTTTTTCATAATGTAATATCCATAATATCCGGTGGGTCTAATGAGTTATTTCCTTATTTTGAACCGAAGGTAACAATTCAATGTGAGATTTTTCCTGAAAGCTAAAGGGAGGGCCGTGTTGTTTGGCTAGCAGATTAGCATGATTAATGAAGTTCAGGGAGCCACTCTTCTTGTAGTCAGCTAGTTTTGGAATACTTTCTGGTTGACAAATGGCATGAAAAACAAAGTAGTAATACATCTTACTTTTATTATTGAGTGCTAGGCTGACAGTTCTACATAAACAAAGTGTGCGGAGATGTTGGCTGATGAAGGTGATAACATACTACAGACCTATTGTGTTAGGCTAGTCACCGCTAATGTTGTTTTATTGCTTTGCTAACACACAATGCATTTTTATAGTATTAACTCCCACTACCAGGAACCAGACCAGAGACCAGACCAAGAGACCAGATATGAGACCAGAGACCAAGAGACCAGAGATGAGACAAGGGACCAAGAGACCAGAGATGAGACAAGGGACCAAGAGACCAGAGATGAGACAAGGGACCAAGAGACCAGAGATGAGACCAAGAGACCAAGAGACCAGAGGTCAGAGGTCAGAGACCAAGAGACCAGGCTCTTGTTTAAGTTATAGTTGCTAGGAAACAACTGCGACATACGTAGAGGTGATTCCATAACTGACAAAATTAAAAAACTTGAAAAAACTAGGCAAGATTATTATATTTAAGATTTGACTAAAATATTTACTATGTTTTGGTGAAATATGTAGTCTAACTTGCTATATATACTCTTAACACAGCCAACTCAAATAGTTGACTTTGGCTAATAAAATATATGTGTGGCAAAACACTAAATCAACAGAAACATTTCTCCAACTTGTATTTCACTGTACACGCTCTATCCAAAGTATTTTACGACTACTCTGATGAAATCTCCAAACATCACCCCAACGCAAAGACCAACTCTGAGCTCATAGGCATGCCGGTGTGGTCAGGCGGGTGAGGCGCCGTGTCACTGTGAAATTCTCCACCCCATCGACACAAGCTAGGACCCTGAACGCACCACCATGTCCGACACAGAATGGAATGCTTGGACGCTAGCTTAGACGCGCATTTCTGGTTAGCCGCTATGAGCTAATGCCCCAAACGTAGAAGAACATTAGCAAGCGGACATGTTTCCTGCCATTGTGCATTGTTGGGAGCCGTTTAGCCCGCTCTACTGCTGCTGCTGATGCAACCCCAATTAAAAAAATCAATAGAGTTTAAATTAGCGCAGAGTCAATACGTGAAACAGGCTAAAATATGCCAGTGTTTGAATGAAGAGGTACAAAGTAAGTCTAGGTCACATTAGCAAAACAGACAACATTCCCCGCATTCCACCATCTGGCCCCCGAAACAGGAAGTGAGCGTCTCCGTGGGGATCCAGCCGCCTTCTGGATCCAATTATTGAGCGTCTGAACAAGTCGTCGTCACTTGGAGGGTCAGGTTCACCGCTACTGCCGATAGTCATCAATGCTACGGATTAGCATCAACCCGAAGGACAGAGTACACAAGAATGGGAACTACTGTGTTTTGATATATATATTTTTTTATATTATTGGGAAAAATGTCTAAAATAATGAATTTGCGCATTCAGTTAAGTGTTAGCAGAAGAAGAAATCTGGTCTTATAAGATACAAAGATACTATACTAAAACTGGTATCAAAGCAAGATACTCCTATGGACATGTATCAATACTGCCAAAATATCTAATAAGTTTACACCAAGTTGGTTGCCTGGCAAATCCAGACTGGGATTTTTTATACAGATTGATATCAATCTAGTCTCCACGTCCTCCGTTGCCTCTCAAGCCCGGTCAAACGTCCAATCAGATGTTTTTTTCAGTGACTCATGTGAAACCTCAGATTAACAGTTTCTGCAGAAATCTGTCATGTTTTTCAGCCCCCTGTGATTTCCCCCCTTTTTCAAAAGGATGGACCATGCTTGTCCCCGATTGGCTAATCCACCTGTCAATAAGCCCATTTGAAAGCTGGGAGATTCACCAGTGACCAGACTCACATCTTTATAAAGTACTGAAGAAGTGTGTGTTCTGAATCTCTGGCAAACTAAGTTGGACACTCCACAAAAGTTTGGCTATGGTTTGATCCAAATCAAAACCACATGTTAATTTTGAAGAAACTACCATAAAAGAAAATTACATTATATTTAGGGTGACCAGGTTTTCAAAATTCAAAACTGGAACACACCCAAGTTGGGATGTTTGGTATGAATCAAATTATGAATACAACTTGTAACATTGTCCATTCTCGATTCACTTGTGTCATAATCTGAGGGACTTCTGTCGGTGCATTCTTTTGCCTTATGCTCATTTTCAAGCACAATTTTCTGTGTTTTAGCCAAACAAATGACAATATATTCCCCTCTTTACTGTTGGCGGATCAGATAGGTGTCAAAAATAGGGACACCTGGTTCAGACCTGGTTCAGACCTGGTTCAGACCTGGTTCAGACCTGGTTCAGACCTGGTTCAGACCTGGTTCAGACCTGGTTCAGACCTGGTTCAGACCTGGTTCAGACCTGGTTCAGACCTGGTTCAGACCTGGTTCAGACCTGGTTCAGACCTGGTTCAGACCTGGTTCAGACTACAAGGCTCAAAACTGAGACTGTCCCGGGTAAATGGGGACGTCTTGTCACCCTAATTATATTGTGTTTTGAGTGTTTTTTTTTAAATTATTGTTGAAAACTCTAACTCAGCATCAAGTGTCAAGTCTTTTCTTTGGTATGGTGACGATGACAGAAATGTAGATAGACGAGATTGTAGTAGACTTTTCAATGCTGGAGTAAAAATGTATTAAAATTTCCATTAGCATACAGTCCAAAACGACAATGCTAGTAGGCCTATATTATTTAATGTGGCAGCATTTGAGATGGGCGGGTCAGTCTGAAAATTCTAACAAGGTGATGCAAGGAAGTGAAATGTCAAATGGGTTTTTGGAGGTTTTCACTTTCCCGTTACTGGTGTAATTTTGAGCAAATTAGGTATACTTTGTTTGCAGTGGTGGAAGGTAACGAAGTACAAGTAGCAAAGTACTGTACTTAAGTTGAATTTTTAGGTGTCTGTAACTTTGCTTGAGTATATTTTACAGTGGATAGTTGAGAGCAGGTATCTGTACTTTCTACTACACTACATTATTGAACAGGTCTGAAAAGTACTTTTCATATGATTTGTGGGATTATTTTTACCATGTTCGTGGTAACATCCTGACTAAAGTTTTCGAGTTCAAGCTTCGACTCTGAGCAAACAAAAATACACAAAATTCATCAGAAAAATTCAGAAATTGGTTTGTATTTTCACTGCTGACCAAATATGTCACATTTTTTTAAATCAATATCTCTACATTTAACACTTTAACAAATTAACAACACTTGTGTGAAATACTTTTACTTTTTACTCTTAAAGTACATTTTTAAACGGATACCTAAATACTTTTACTTAAGTAGACTTTTCGTGTCATATTTTTACTTGAGTAACTTTCTGTACTTTTAATCAAGTAACAGAATTGAGTACTTCATGTTTGTTTGTATTGTTTGGTATTGTTGCCACTTCATCACTCTGAAACACCCATGAATGTTCCCCATGTATTCCCCATGTAAGTGAAGAAAAGTAGAAATAAACTCCTCTTTCATGTTTTGATTCAGACTTGAAAACATCACCCATGACCCCGTCGCTCATGTGTTTTGTATTAAACACTAATTAGCTGGACTACAGTACAACATGTGGCCTCATCTCTGGATGTTGTTGAAAGGATAAAGGGAATAACCTACGGCCCGTGCGGTGCCTACCATGTTCTTACCATCTATTTGAAGCTTTTAAACACTGACAAATAAGCCTATAAAAGTTAGCCATCTCCCTAAAGCCTCAGGGATGACTTGCTAGCGTCACTGGCTAAACATCTGTTGAATAATCCAGCACTGACAACATTATCGATCACTTTCTGACACTGACTCAAATAAAAATGTTATTATAAATACTAGCAAACGAAATGGAGACACGCTACATTAGCCACATTAGCTCCTGTTAGTGTGGTTAGCTGACACTGTTAGCATTGGCTCTAGCTTTTTCTGAAGGCTGTTGTTGGCTCTTGGTTGAATTTTCCAGTCAAATATTCCAGTTCAGTAGCATTTCAATAGTTGCTTTTTCAACCGAGGGCAGAATGGAGCAGTTGTCTCAATACTAACTTGGATTTGGGCTTATTAAATGGAAAATTTTTTAAAAACAGCACATATTTATGCTGCTATCTATTAACCCGAGCATTGTTACAACTGTAAATTATAAATCAAACTTTGAGAGTGAGTTTTTGCTTTTGTTGACATTAGCTCCGTGTTATCATTATCATAACAGTGGATTTATAACTGCAGAGGCTCAACAGCTGTGCAGGAGCAGGTTCACAGAAGCGGGTGGACAGGAGGGAGTGGCTGAAGGGAAAATAACACAAGAATTATCACTATTTTAACAGTTGAATGTCAAAGTTTATCAGTACACAGGGAGCAGCCATGTTGGACTGTCCAGCTTGGCTCCTGAAATGTAGGAATTTCGAGATGGAAGTTTGAATTTACAAGTCCTGGAAAATCCGACCTCCGAGGACAACTGGAACGCAGCACAAGGCCTACTCGAAAGTACTTTTACATACACCAACTGTTCAGATGACAAACGCACTGTCCAAAATATGTCCCATGGTCAAGTGTGACGCAGATGTGGAGTCTTTTTGTGTGATATGAGAAGGGAACAAATAGTAGACCTAAAACTTTAAATATTCACCTTATTCCGGAAGTTGCCGTGGGCGCCGCCACCGTCATCCGGGTTGTATTTTTTTGCATGGGGCTGCCGATCTTGACAGTAAATCAGTTCTATAGTGACTACAGAGCCGTTTTAAAGCCTCCAAAGAATTGGTGCAGTGTTGAGTTGTTGGTCACATGAACATTTTACACAAATCAACACTACTTTATATCAGATTTTAGCCGCAAAACTTTTCCCAAATTCTCCATTGAAATGATTAGAATTCCTGCTTGACCAGACGTGCCACCACAAAAAAAGTGCGATTTGGAGCATTTAGAGGCAAAAGTGGGCGGAGCCAAATAAAGTCAATAGCCCTAGTCGACATGATTCGGTGAGAACTCCATTACCTAAAGAAGTGTGTGTACAAACCGCACATGGACAGATTATCAATTGTACGGGTTTTATTAGCAACACAGACTGCCTTCTTACTCAAACTGGAACACGCAATGTGAATTTAGTCTATTGTAAAGGACAGGCCTGTCACAATAATCACTAGATCGACTTAGTGTTCAGTACGACAGATGGAACAATGATTTTCAGGGGTCAATATCACAGAGACTTTTTTTGTACTAGTGGGGAATTTTTGGTTATTTTTCTACAGCATGAAGTTCTATAACTTATTATAAATACAAATTATTGCAGCTGATATTTTTTAACAATTTTGTACATTTAGAATACTTTTTGGGGATAATTCTGTTTTATGTTTTGGTTTCAATATTTTCGTTTATCGTCTATATTTGCTTCAGCAATATATCGTACTTCAAAATTTGTCACCGTGACAGGCCTAGTAAAAGTAGTGTTGAAGAATAAACTTGACACTGGTTGGGTGATGAACCAAAAAAATTCATATTAAATTTTTGACAATTTTGATTCAGTACACACTGAATATCTTTAAATTGTGTTTAAATGTGGTTGGTTAAATCCACCTGTAGTGTCGGCCTAGGACTTTGAGCATATAGCAGCATTAGACAGTTACCAGTGGTGGATAAAGTCCTCAATTTTGTCACTTGAGTAAAAGTACAGATACAGAGGTAAAAAGTTACTCAAGTAAAAGTAAAAGTATCACATATCGACTTAAGCATTCAAATACCTGTTTAAAAATGTATGTAAAATGTACTTATGTTTTAAATGTAGTGATATTGATTTTTTTTTTATTAAGATACATAATTTAGTCAACAGTAGCAACACAAATCTTAATTTTTCTCATGAATTTTGTCCATTTTTTTTGTTTGCTCAAAGCCGAAGCTTGAACTCAAAAACTTTAGTCAGGACGTTACCACGAACATGGTAAAAATAACCCCTCAAATCATATGCAAAGTACTTTTTACTTTTCAGTCCAGTTAAAAATGTAGAGGAGTAGAATGTACAGATACCTGCTCTCAAATGTAGTGAAGTAAAAGTAAAAAGTACCCACTGTAAAATGTACTTAAGTAGAATTTTTAGGTATCTGTACTTTACTTAAATGCAGTACTTTATTACTTGTACTTCGTTACCTTCCATCACTGCAAACTACATGACCTCACCAAAATAAAGACCAGATCACGTCACGATTAGATTTTTTTTGTTATATTGCTCAGCCCAACTTGATAAAACTTAATATAGACTATCAGAAATGCTGTATAAGTATTAGCATTTCAGACCTATTTTAAAAACGCCTACAATGTTAGCAGCCCTCAACACACCCTACTATAGTGTAAAAGTACAGTAAACCCAGTACATCGTGTCTGTTTGCATATTATCTGATTCCCATAGACTTCCACTGTGAGCTAGCACGTCAGCGCAGCACCCGGCCTCCCTCCCACACTCCTCCACACACTCCTCGCTGCGAGCAGATCGGCCTTCGTTTCCATGGACACGGCCGGTTTAGTGTTCTCCGGCATATCGCCTGAACACACACACGTACACATTCGTAACCCGCATACACACCCACACACACACACAAAAGACTACAGCCATGTGGAGAGTTTGGTCCCTGGGTCGGCTTACAGATGGACAAACACGCTAGCAGGACACGAGCCTAGCTGCCTGCGTTCAAGAGAGCTGAGGAGCGCACACGTCTCTGCATTTTTAACACTCAAATGAATTATTTAGTGAAGGAGGAGAGAGGGAGAGGGGGAGAGAGGGAGGGAAGGTGAGAGGGAGGGAGCTACAGTTACAGTAAAGGCTCACTTGCACTGGAGAGAAACGCTTTACATTTAGCGTGACCTTGCCTACAGCCCATAAGTGACCTCAGAGACTCTTACTGTGCATACATAAGTACTAGGGTCGTCAAAAATATCGAAAATCAGATACGAACCGATACTAAATACTCATTTGAGCAGGTATCGATACTAAAAAAGTCACATTCACAGGACAGAACCTTTCCTGAATATCTTTAAAATGATTTTGAGCTGGATCAGAACAAGTATAAGACACTTAGACTAGTACACGCCCATGGACCACTATGGAACCTACTGGACGACTGAGGGATTACACAGATATAAGGCCACATGGGAATAGAAAAAAATACTACTACTTAATGTTGAAAATCACATTCTACTGTCTAAAGAGAGAGTTTTTAGTATCATTGTGGTGTCGGAATCGGTATTGAGAATTGAGTCTATTCCTTTGTATCAAAATCAGGTTTTTTCAACATCATGGTTATATAAAAAGATAATACTATGCCTTTTGATTTTCAGTCAAAGCAAACTTAAAATTATTCTAACTTTTTTTTTTTAATTAATGGCAATTCAACCAGGAAAGTCCCCTTGAGAATGAGTCTTTGTGGAGGGTTGGCGAGTTCTAGTCCCTGTTTTACATGTTTACACAGTAGGGGAAATCCAGAATATGAGGCCCTACACAGCTGGAACCTTCTTGTTGTGAGGCAGAAATGGTAACCACCTAGAGTGACGAAAACAAACTGATACTTTGTAGTGACATCATGCTGGGGGTGTTCTATATGCATGTCTACGGTGGAATGTTCAGCAGTTACTATGGTGACACAATGCACACATCAGCAAACACTATCAAAAAAGTTTTAAAGGAAAAAACAAAATGGATTTAAACAACTCATTTTCAGCACATTCTTGAATCTGAAAAGTTGAACGACCAAGCCGAGCGCTCCTGATCCTGTTTAAATGTTTGATCTTCAACAAAAAGGTGAGAATGACTAACTGAAAAAAACTGTTGGCGAATGCTAGCGAGCTTATGACTGTAATGTTATGTGTGAGAGATTTGTTTAACAGCACAAAATCATCTCACCTGCTGTAGTTCCAACTAAGTCAGTTCCTTTTTGTCGGATTGTGTTAAAATAAAGCTCAGATTAAAGTCTAATTTGAGTAACAGAGCTTCAGACAGAGCAGTGCCTCCAGTTAGCATCACACGCCCAGAGAATGTTGATGACATCAGCAGCAAAGTATCAGTATATGTGCCACAATAACAAGTAGATGGAGCAATGCACTAAAACTTATTCTAGCTTTGCCAAAAAATATCAAGTCACAGAAGTATTTTTGAATTTTGTATTATTATTTCCTAGTATGGTGGCACTCAGATTTGTGGACTTGAACTTATATTGCTAAAGCCAAACAACCAGCTATTCAAAAAAGTTGTAGTTTCGTAAAAATCTTGATGAGCTTCATATCCAAAAAAGCAAACAATATGAAATGAAAAGTTCCAATTCTAGTCTCGAAGTCCAGATTACATATAAATAGTGTCTTGTAAATTACTTTAGTCATCATCTGGACACAGTTCTTGACCTCAAGATGTTGACCCCCATCCAGAAACCATTTTCAGCGTGATAGTAGGCCTGTCACGATAACATATTTTGAAGCAGGATGTATCGCTACAGAGAAACATTGCGATAAACGATAATAATGAAACTACTTTACGCCACTGAGACAAAGAGTATAATCCCAGTAAACGGATTTTTAAATAGACCGTTTCATTAAATGTGACCTGATCTGCAACAAATGAACAGCAGAATGAACTAATATTTAGCAATAGAAGTTTTTTATTTTGCCTCTACAGCTCAAATCTTACCTTATTTGCAAAGAAATTGAAAGATACACATGATAAATATTGAGCCCAAGAATATATTGTTCCGGCTTTCATATATTGAACGAGAAGTCGATATAGTAATAGTGACAGGCCTATGTGATGGTTCTGGTCTAGGACACTAGAAACTACTTTTCTACCTTAAACCTCTCCTGGACAAACAAGGGATTACACCCACTCATTTCTTCATAATCTCTCCCTATGGAGCCAGTAAAGCTCCATTGTGCTGAGTCAGTGAAATATAGCAGGCGCCATTACGGTAACCGTGGTGACACTGCAGACTCTTTCTGATCACCACGGTGACACTGCAGACTCACCTGCCAGGGCCTTGATGCGCGACCTCTCAAACAGCCGTGCGGAGCTGTTCTCGTTGTCCCAGTCGTCGTCCCAGCGGTTGTTGACTCCATCGTTGTACTGCTGCTGGATCTCCATGTGTTCGTATTCTGCCGCCACCGTCGTCATGGTGACTGCGTTGTGACTCCGCCCCCTCCGCCGCCGCTGTCTATGACTCCTCCCACCTGCCGCCGCTCCAGGACAGGACCCTCAGACAGTGTAGCGCACGCTAGGCCCACAGGCAGTCCAATCCTATAGGAGGGACAGATGAAAGATGAGGTTAGTACTGCTCCAGGTCCTATATTACACAAAATTAACTCTTGTGAACTTTAAACCATGTTATAATGCTGTTACCGCCTCAAAAACAGACCTGGAGTTGTGTTTTGTGTCATTCACACATGTTTGAGGAACACTTTATTATTAGTCTGCCTACATCTCCACAGCTCAAAATGCTCTGTTCCACCTTGTGATGTCATGAAGTGGTAGTTTAAGTTAACAGCTACCGTTAGTTACCATTAGTTCACTTTGACTTACTTAGTTTCACTTAGTTTTCACTTTGAGAGAAGAACTCAGCCTAAATATGTAGGATTTGTGTGTTAAACGTGTGAATGAAACAAAACACAACTCAGGTATGTTTGTGATGAGGAAACAACATTACAACAGATCAGAAAACGTTCAAAGATTGCAGTGTGGTATTCATTTAGAAGAATATTACTGGGTACATTTACATGGTCAGGAAAAATCTGAAAACTAGAATGATGTTAACCCAAAAATCTTATTTTACCCGCACAAAAGAAATGTGATCATCAAAAACATCTGGGGACATGTGTCAGTTCATCAGTGGATTTACGGAGCAACTGTTGTATTTAGAAAATAAATTATAATGAGTTTTAAATAACTCAAATAACTCAGTCCTTCATATTTTATCTTTCATTGACTTTGCAGGGTTTGTCAAGGGGAATCATGCACACAAGGGTTCACAGGGGTGAACAATCAGACAGAAATCTGATGGAACTGTTTACGTGACATTTCAGTAATCGGATAACTCCAGAAATCAGATCATGGTCAGATTCTGGTGTGTGTATAAACAGAGCTACTGACGCCTCATGTTTACACTGCTCTGTTGACTCAATTTTTGGGAATTTGACGTTGCCCAGAAGTGAACTCATGACTGCTGGGTTTCAGAGAAGATCGTAATTTCGACTAGTGAGACGTGTTGTCATGGTTACTTGATACCTAATTTTGATACCATAAGAAATAAATAGACAAATAAACCAACAATGAAACGTTATCACAAAATAACAGTATTTTGTTCATTATAAGTATGTGGTCTTATGCCAGTTCTGATACAGATCACGACTAAAACTTCTAAACCTATTTTGTCCTTTTTATGTGATTTTTCATATTTTATTTTTAATTCCTCCTCAAAAAGTGTCTCATTTTGAAACTAGTTTTGTATTGATCTGTATCTGGATGCAGATTTTTAGTAAGGTAAAATGTATCGATAACGTATAAATAATTGTGATGTTACCAAGTGTCTGGCTATTTCATGAACTGTGAGCAGAAGCAAACAGCTCCTTTATGTTTCGTGAGAGGCAACAGAAGACTAAAAAAAAAATGATATTATGCAAATATTGCCCAGTCATCTACGACAACACTCCATTTTAAAAAAACAGCTGATCTAATCTCTATGACTGCAGTCTGCTGCTGAGCCCCTGCAGTCCAAACCTTATAGTAGTGCGCCCTCTTCTGTTCACCCCATGTTACTACACACTCCACAGCTTTTCCATCCAAACGGAAATTATGTAATACATCACATTTTGAATATTAGTATTTCAGATAAAAATAATAATAATGAAAGAAAACAAACAAATGCCAGATTTTACATGAGAAGCAATTCAAAAGTGAGAGTGTGGGGTGTTTTGCTTACGTACTGCGCTGTGGTAAAGTGATGCGTTTAGGGTCACACAGATAATGGTAAATGTAAGCAGGTTATCAGAGGAGCAGTCAGCAGCAGCACTCAGCACAATGAGAGAGGGATTTCTATTCAGGACACTGCACCATGACTCAGCACTCGTGGTACAGCAACAAAGAGCGAGCAACGCAAGATAACAAGCATATTAGGCTATCAATAAAAAATTCAATTACTTCAAGACATACAATAAGTGGGTTGGCTGCATCTTAAAAAAAAGGTACAGCCTGCACTTGTACAGTTTTAACAAGGGTATTACACTCCACGGACCCTGTGTGTCCAGAGCCTTAACCTGCAGATAGAGACACATACAAGTGTGTCTCATTCTCAGTATATGCACAGGCCTCATGTGAAAGATCAGAACCTCCAGAATTCACTCACTGAGCTGCAGAGGCTACACTAGCACTGAGTCATGATTGGCTGCAGGTGCTGGGGTTCAGATAGAGACCATTCAAATGGCTTTCAGTATTGAAAATGGCAACCCAAATGAGAGACTCGTGAGGCTCATTCTGCTTTTTAATTGCATAATCGTCTTTAGAATCAAAACGCCAAATGATAACAAACCTGACCATCATATCCAGGGTTTTTGTAATTAAGAATAAATCAGCATTAGAATTGTTAGGAGTTAAAGTTATATTTGATTTGAACACATTTACGTTTTATCTGGGGACACAGTGTTTAAGATTTAGATGTTAAATTTCATAAACGTGACCCGTCCCTTTAAAAGATTATCTCTCAAACATAAATTTGACCTCAAGTAAATGTGTTTTTCTTCTTTGTATGGAAGGGTCAAAAAAGCACAAAAACTTCAACAGAATTAAAGTGGGGGTTGAGTTTAAACCGTCAGCTCAACCGCTAAGTTCCGAGTTCAGAAAAAACACATTCAAAATAAAACAAATTCAAATAATCAATTTTTTGCATGGTCTGTACTGAAATCTCTGCCGTGCAATCCATTCTACCTCAGATACTAAAGTATTCCTTCTCCCCTGACGTATGTGTGCATGTGCCGCTGCCTGCCACCCACTCCCCGCTCCAGCACCAGTCAGAGCCGAGCCCGGGCTGAGATGGTGTTGCTACGCTAAAAATACGCTACCACCACCGCGACCTAGCTAAGTGTGTGTGTGTGCTAGCGTAAGGAAGCTAACGCAGTGTGCACTCAAGCTAACGGGATGGGGCGTTATCAAGCTAGCCTGTAACAGAGGAGTAGGCGTAGAGTTTTAAATGTGTAATGAGTGATTCCTCCCTCCCTACTCTCTCTTTTCATGGTCAAAGAGCGATATTACAGTTTAGAGAAGTGATTTTTAGGACTGGTGGATTATGGGAAATATTTGATCAAAAATACTGTGCATTCATTGTATTGTTATTGGCCTTTAAACACGGCCTTGAGTATAGCTTTGGAATTTCATGATTTAGAATTTAAAAGAATACCACCACTTTACAGCCTCACTGCTCAATATTCTATGATCTGGTCCAACTCGCCATCCACTGGCAGTAGAGGGAATAACCACAGCGAGAACAATTAAACTCAGTAATAAGAAACATGTCTGGACATATTAGTATAAACATGCAGCTGTAATGAGCACGATTTGACAACAGAAAAGCTTAAAACGAGTCTGGCGATGATTTATTGACTGTAAAACTGCACAGGGTTTCTATCTATGACATCACAACCAAGGGAAATTTTAAACAGGCTTGTGAGGCTCGGAGATAAATGACTTTCTACAGAGGATTACTCAAATCAAATGAAGCTAAATACAACTCCAAGCATGTTTGTAATGAGGGAACAGTTTTCCAACATTGTTAAAAGCTCAAACTAGGCACTATATACAGCTGGTTTTGAAATAAATGATGTAATGCACAATTACCCAAGGACGTGTGTACACTTGCTTCTACTGGTGGTTTTCAAGAATGATTTGCTGTTACTGCTCAGATGCTGTGTCATGTTCAAATGCTCTAATGAGCATGTGCAGTCCTGTAATTACATTGTACTGCCCCCAGCCTGACCCCAGCCTGACCCCAGCCTTTTAAATGTCTAGTCTGATCATTATTACACTCTCAGAACGACTCTTGCATAGAACGTTACATCACTCCTCCATTCATTAGATATAAATCCTATGTAATACACTTGGATGCCTACATAATGTGCTTGACTAACTGAAGAACGGCTACATATTAAATATTAAACCATATCCAGACAGCACCAATTAAGTATAGTGTCATCTTGCTATTAACAGTGCTACAAATATTTATATTCCCATTTGCAGTTTCCATTGTTGCCACTAGAGGGCGACAGACAGTGAAGCCACGAGGAAAAATTACTAACCTCAAAAAGACGCATCCCATTCTGGACGTAACCAAATTCCAAAATGTGAAATAGTTAAAAGGAACTGTATGTAGGATTCTGATTTGAAATTCCATAAACATGATCCATCTGTGTCCCCAGATATGAGGTACACAAATCAAATCAAATAAGCTTCTACTGATAACAACTGTAATGCTGTTATGTTATAATTTGGTGTTTTGAACCCCCAGACAATTATGCAACCAGAAAGCCGAATGCGCCTCACATGAGTCTCTCATTTGGGTTGCCAGTTTCAATGCTGAAATCCAGTTGTGTCTTCTCCAGAGTTCTAAAAGGACTCTCTCTGATCTGAATACGTAAGCCCCAGCACATGCAGCCAATCATGAATCAGCGCCTCTGTTGCCACTGTATATGCTGCCCGTATACTGAGAATGAGAAAAACCTGTATGTGTCCTCTATCTGCAGGTTTAGGCTCTGGCAACACAGGTTCAGTTATGATTATAACGCCTTTTATAAAACGTTAAGGGCGCAGGCTGCATACAGTTCCTTTCTGTATATTTGTCATTATTAAGGCTGGGCACGTTAACACATTTTATCGCATCTTATTATTTTAATAAAAATAATTCATCTTGATTAATTATTTGGACACAGGTTAACGTGAGTCTCATGTACCAGTCAAAAAAACCTGGATCAGAAAGCCCCACTCCGGTCTGTGAGCCGCTTACTGCTCGTGTCAATCATGTTTACTCTGAATACTACTGAGATTTTAATGTTTAGAAAGCAGAGAGCTGGTTTGAACCAGGACTGCACCAGAACTGAACCAGGACTAAACAACTACTAAATAGGAGGAGTGACATTTACAAGACCTGAATCAGGACAAAAGCAAGAATAAGCCCGGACTCTAGCAGCCTTCTGTTGGGCTCATAGTGAAAGGAGCAGCAGACCACACAGGACAACCACAGGATTAGAGCCTTCTAACTAGAAAAATAGTTTGAGCTTCAAATTCTATCCTATATTTGAACGTAGACAATAGAAAAACAACAATACTGACACTTTTGATGTTATTTGGGTTTATTGCTAAAGAACTTGGATGTGTTTTTTCAATGTATCTGGAACCAAGTCAAAAGAGCAAAGCCCTGAGTGAATACTGCAGTATATTTGAGCCTAAATGATAAAATACTATGATAAAATGCTATTTAGGAGCAAAAAAAATGTAATTGTTTTACTGTGCACATGCATAGTGATTCAATTTTTAATCTCTGTCCAGCTCTAGATTCTGTAGGAGAGTTGTGCAACAAATTTACGCAGATCAGATTAGCCCACAGCGATGATAAAAACATTATTTCTGAAAGGTTTAAAAACTGTATAACTGCTCTATTGTGATGTGCTACCCAGCATGCACCAGTCCATTAGAGCAGGAAGTGGGTGGGAGAGAGGGAGCGAGGGAGAGAAGGAGAGATGGAGGGAGGCAGGGAGGGCTAATGAGCAGTTAGCCTCCCTGTTCTGTCCTCACTCTGGGCTGTTTACATGCTACAGAGGAGGCAGAAGGAGGGGGAGTGAGAGAGGGAGGGGAAGAGAAGAGAAGGGATGGAGGGGAGAGAGGCGGAGAGGGAGAGAGAAGAGAGAGGAGAAAGGGAGGGGAGAGAAAGAGGAGGAGGAGAGAGAGGAGAGAGTAGAGAAGGAAGAGAGAGGGGAGGAGGGGGAGGAGAGGGAGAGGGAGATGAGGAGAGAGAAGAGAGGGAAGATAAAGAGCTAGAGAAAAGAGAGAATAGAGGGAGAGAGAGAGAGGAGGAGGAGGAAGAGCCGGAGGAGAGACAAAAAAGAAAAACTGAAAAAGAGAAAGGAGAAAGACA
>KN481563.1:15922-52112 GCA_000787095.1 Periophthalmodon schlosseri
TAATGTGTCTGAGCACAGGAAGCAGAGGAGCAGAGATGGGCCTATAGACGACAGGATGAAGAGGTGTCACTCCTCCGCTGCTCCTGTTTGACCCTGGACATAAACAGACTCTTAAGCAAAACTAAACTAATGAGTCTATGGAGAGGAGACTTAACACAAGCTCTGGTCTGGGGCAGAGGACACATCAGGACAACTACATCTGGTACCTGCAAATTAGTGTCATCATGAGACTAAAATTTCAACCTTGATTTCGATTTCACATATGCAACCATGTATATTCTGGTAAAAAGATTCAGGTCGATGAAAATGGAAAAAAACAAAAATTTCTGGTAACTTATGCAATTTAAGGAGATGGATCATCTTCCAGTTTTCAAATGGCTGTGACTGACAGGTGGATTAGCCAATAAGGGACGCGCGTGGTTCGTCCTTATTGGAAAAAATAAAGGGAAAAAAATATCAATGTTGGCTGAAAAACATGGATTTCTGCAGAATCCATGAGCAAAGCACTAAGATGTTAATCTGAGGTGAGAGAAATGTGATTTTATTGGTATATCATATCATAGGTGACCAATGAGCTCCTTCATTTCACATGCGTCACTGAAAATAACAAATCTGGACAATTACGTTTGACTAGGCATGGGACGATATTGAAATTTTGTGACGATTATCATGGCCAAAATAATTGCGCTGAACGATTATATCACGATAATGATTAAAGTTGTTATGGATATGAAGAATTATAACTTTAACAGAAAATATTATGGATAAGCAGGGCCATCGACTGAAATTTCGAGGCCAGGGGCAAGAAGCCTCACATGGCCCCCCGTAATACAAATTAATAGGAGGAGGGTCTAATTCTGTGCCCCTAAGACCCTGGGGCCCCGGACAACAGACAAAGTCCCCCTCTGTTGACTCCCCTGTGGATAAGTTGTTTTTTTCTGCACATTTTGATGATATAAAGGTGATTATCTTTGTTGGCGATTATCACGATTATATAAAATGTCCCACGAACGATTATTGTGAACCCTTTTTATCACGATAAACGATATTATTGTTTATTGTCTCATCCCTACGTTTGACCGGGATCAAAACACGATGAAGGACGTGGGGACCAGACTGATGTCAATCTGTGTAAAAAAGTCAGCATTGGGCTCATTTGTAAAGGATTCATAACATCTTCCACCTGCTCCAGTATCGTTTAGGGATTTGAATGTGGAATTTCATTTGATCTACTTCGTTTTGATAATTTTTAAAAGCTTCCTCCCACACGCAGCCCGAGTACTCACAAATCAATAACACTGTGTCATAAAGACGCTCCATGTTTTTAGCTCCAGATGTACTGTGATAGGAAGCAAGAGTGAGAAAAGGGGGGAGAGAAGAGAGAAAAGAAGGAAAGAAAGAAAAGAGGGAGAGGGAGGAAGAGAGAAATTTGGACAAGAGAGACAAAAGAAAAAAAATGAAAAAAATTAAATGTGGAGAGACACAAGAGATGAAAGAAAAAAAAGAAAGGGGGAGAGGGCAGGAGGGAGGGAAATGTGGAGAGAGAAGAGACAAAATAAAGAGTGAGAAAGAAAGCGAGAAAGAGAGACAGAGAGAAATGTAGAGAGAAAAGTGAGATGAAAGGAAGAAAGAAAAAGACAGAAATGTGGAGAGAAGAAAATGAAAGAAAGACTGAAATAAAGAGAAAAAAGAGGAAAAGAGAAAGAGTGAGAGAAAGAGAGAAACAGAAACAGAAGAGAGAAAGATTGAAGGACAGAAAAACTGAGAAAATAAGACAAAGATTGAGAGAGAAATAAAGAAAGAAGAGAGTGAGGGAAGAGGGAGAGAAATGTGGAGTGAGAAGAGATGAAAGAAAAGAAATGTGAATAGGGAAGAGATGAAAGAAAAAGAATGACAGAGAGACTGAAATAAAGAGAAAAGGTGAGACAAAAGAGAAAGACTGAGAAAAAGTAAGAAAGAACGTGGGAGAAATAGAGAGTAACAGAAAGGATAGAGAAAGACAGGCAGAGAAAGATTGAGAGAGAGACAAAGAAACAAAGAAAGAAGAGAAGAGAGTGAAGGAAGAGGGAGAGAAATGTGGAGAGAGAAAAGAGACAAGAAAGAAAGAAAGACTGAAATAAAAAGTAAGAACGAGAGAGAGTGGGAAAATGGAGGGAATGAGAGAGAGAGAGAGCAGAGAGAAAGACTGAAGACTGAAAAAAGACAGGAAGAGAAGGAGAGGAGAGATTAAGAAAGAAAGGAAAGAAAGAGAAAGAAGAGAGAACGAGAAAACAAGTTAAATGCCATACTGTGGGACATTTCAGGCAAAGCAATAACATCTCCATGGAGACAGGCAGGTGGCCGACTCCCCACCAGAAAAGTTCCACAGTGCATCCTCCCACCTGCACTTTTAGCTCCGGAAATAACCTCACGCATTCACGGCTCCTTTTCTTCTCAGCAGTGCCATATATTTTTCTGTACTCGCTCGGCTTTCACCATCTGATGCACGCTATCGCCCACGTCCTCCTCCCACTTCCCTCTTCCTCTCCCTCCATCTTTCTCTCATTCTCTCCCTCCCTCTCTCCTCTGCCTCCGCTACAATCAGCTGCTATTAAAACTCCTCCGTCCAGGTCCTCTCCGGGCGTCGTCTGCACAGATACAAGGGAGACGTAGGTGACCATGGGCGTGTTGGCAGCAGACGGGATTTTGAGAAGATGAGTATAATTTAGAGAGGACAGTTTGATCTACGTGTCTATCCGAAGACGCGTTCCCCGGGCTGCAGATGTGGTGCAGTAGACTGGGTAATGCTGGTTTTGACTTGGATCAGTGGGTTGTGTAATGAGCACAGACAGGCACAGAGCTGTTCTTTAAATGGGATGCACAGCTGCGGAAGTTAAAGCTACTATGAACAGAAGATAAAGCTACTGTTTTGCACTATTTTGAGTTCAAATGTTGTTTCATTAAAAAAAAAAAAAATAGACAGTGAGTTGTGTTTTGTTTCATTCACACATGTACGAGTAATCCTTCGTATTCCGAATGTCTCCTCTCAAGAGTTCAAAAAGTTCAGTCCCACCTTGTGACATCAACAGGTGGTAATCCAGGAAGTTCTCGTTCATAATTTACAGTTCATACACTACCGACCAGAGGGTTGCCGGTAATCTAATATATTTTGGGTCAAATTTGGCTGATTTTGTATTTCAAAATTCAGTTTAAAATTGAGTGATCGTAAAATCTATGACTTTGTACTGAAAATAATTGTGTGATTAACTTACAGCTCTGGATACTAACAACTTTGACAAACTTTGTGTTTGATTTTTTGTGGCTCCATGGAGATTAATAAATAAATGTTTTCATTTAAGTTTACTTTTCAGCTGAGGTCTTGCGTGTTGGGGCTTTATAGCAGACAAAAGCACAAGATGTCATCTTTATAGTTAGGTTAGATCATTGCGATTTTTTTTTTTCATTTGTACCAAAATGACTGAATGGCTGCCGAATCCTATGAGTATCACCGATTAAGAAGATAACATTGGAGAAGGAAGTGTGTACGTCACAGTAGGTAGGAGGTAGTAGCTCGGAGCAATGACGTCTTGAATACAGGAGACTCAAGATTACTCAAACCTGTATGAATCACTCTAAATACCACTTTGAGAGGGTACATCTGAAGGGGAAACACATAGTTTATCACGTATGCCCTGACCCATTGCACCAAAGGTCACATCACAAACCCATGACACCAGTGTATCTCTAATCAGACTGAAATCCATTCGCTTCAGTGATAACACACAAACGCCGTAAAGAGGAGGAGGAATAACTTCACTCCAAAACGTTTCATTCTGGCGCAGTAAATGGTGGCTCTTTTCTCTCCACTCGCTCAGGCACGGGCATAGCTGAGCCCAAACCACACGTCGCCATGGTTACAGCCGTCCCAGCATGCATTGTGTGGGAGCGGGGCCCGTCAAGCTGCCGTCAGGGGCACAAAGACTCCTGACTGCAGAGGAAAGTTTAAAGAGGACCGGGCCAAATGAAATGATCCGAGATTTAAACAGGAGATGTAATGGAGGACATGAGGAGAGGGAGGGGGGTGTGCAGGGTTATGTAACAGCGATATGAGGAGGAGACAGTGATGAATGCAGCCGTACAATACAGACCATGGAGCCAACATGTAGCAACTATTTAAAGCACTTTTAATTGAGCAAAAAAAAAAAAAAACGGGTGCATTTCTGCTTTACATCAAGGAACCACTCACCCATTCACACACACATTCATGGGGGCGAGGGGGCAAGTGTCTTGCCCAAGGACACAGCGACAGTATTCATGTGTGGGAGCTGGAATCGCACCGCCAACCCGTGGGTCAATGGATATGACCACTCTACCAATGATGTTTTATATGTTGAGAGTGGGATTCGAACCCCGAACCATCAGATCAGAGGATGAGCTACTGCCGCCAAACAACTATATACAACAAAAACAGACACATTGAAATATAGAAATTATTCATTCAATAAGTTAAATAAATAAATAAAAATACTCCGATCAAGATAAATATTCTTAACATTCTTGATATAATTTTACCTCAAAGCAAAAAATAAAATTAAATACAAAATAAATTTAAAAAATGCAACAACAAAAAAACCAAAAAAAAACAAATGTACAAAATTGTTTTTATTATGTGGATAAAAATATACAATGAATGCACATTTCTTAAAGGTAAACTTAAAGGTATCATTTTCACGGCTCCGTCATTAAAATGAATGGGACACTCACTTGTGCTACTCAGCCTGTCCCGTATCCTTGGAAGTTTAAATGGTTTCACTAATCTTCCTTATGATGTAACATTTTTCTAAAGACTCTATACAACATGTTAATGCACAGGCCTGCGCTACATGAAGGCTAACTGCACTCAGGAAAGAGGACGGGAGCAGGCGTGGGAAGAGGCACAGCGTTGCCATGGAGAACTATTGATATACTTGAATATCATAATTGTCAGATGAATCTAAAAATACAAAGAATTCCAGGTCCATCTGTCCATCCATCTGTGATCAGCTCTGACAGAGACGGTGCTTTAGAACATACACAGATTCAAATGATGTAAATGTGTTTGCTGTTACTCATTTTATTTAGTTAAATTCAAAACTGAACTGATGCAATAGGCTCTCTGCACAACAGTAAATGGCTAGCTAAGTGTTAGCGTCACTACTTCCTGTCCAATCTATCTCTATAGACCTTATTCCAGCTGCCGACTTTTGCCGTAAATGCACCTAAACTGCGCTTTCTTTGTGATGGCACTTCTGATTAATTTAGGAAAGGTTTTGCAGCTAAAATCTGATATAAAGTAGGTTAATTTGTGTAAAATGTTCATGTGACCAACAAGTCAACACTGCACTAATTCTCTGGGAGAGTTTAAAGCGGCTTTCTAGTCCCCAGAGAACTTATTTACTGTCAAGATCATCAGCCCCATGCAAAATAATACAACCCTGAATGGCAATGGCAACTTCTGGAATAAGGTGAATAAGTTTTTGCACTAAAATGAATAAATAGTAAAAGCTAACACAGTGACTGACACCATGTTAAACACTTTATAAACAGTGTTCAGAAGTTTTCACATCATTTGTAAAGTCTTTTGTCTCAATGCTAATGTTAATGCTAGTTTTGAGGCATAACAAATATTAAAATACCACAAACTGAAGTAATTTATATATAAAACAAGTCTTTGGATTTTTTGGTTTTGTTTGTTTACATTTTATGTTTTAATAAAAGTTAGCATTAGCTTTGAGACACAGTGAGCTAGCTCACGTACTGCTGTGCATGGAGCCTAAGATGCTTAGTTGGGATTGTATTAGGATACATCATGTACCAATCTTTAGACCTACATTATATGTAGGCCTAAAGTTTCTAAAGAAGAGAAGAGGTTTAGTTTAGCATTTTTAAAATACTGCTAAAATAAAACATGCATTCTTATAGTGAGCAGGCTCTCTTCTCCACAGATCTGACCTCTAACCTGGCCTACATGGCGCCACCTGCTTGTCTCATTGAGGATAGATAAGCTTAATGTCATACTGTGGAGCATATAGGCAAAACAATAACATCTCCATGGTGACAGGCAATTGGCCTGAACAATTACATAGTGCATTTTTAAATTAGTCTTTTCTGCTATAATTATTTATGTAAAAGTGTAGGTGATAGTGGCACAGTGAGCAAAGCATTACCCACTAACCAGGGCGTGTTTCAACCAGGGTAAAGTAAAAAATCTGTTTTCCAAATATCCATTCTTCTACATCTGATTCTCCTTGTTTCAGGTCCGGTCTTGACTCCTAAAAAACTAGGACACTCAAAGTTGGAGAGATTGACAACCGCTGCCTGTCGCCATCTGTCCTTCCCTCATACAGCTCTTCTATACTTCTATACTATGCAAATTTGCTTTGTCATCTCTCTAATATATGCATGCATTTTGCCTGCAGATCACGCCACGCTCCCATTCGAAAACTCGCATAGGCCCATCCTAGCCTCCTGACAGGTGAACAGGTGGAGGGTCCAGTCTGCACCTGTCCTTGATTCAGTCTCATAGGAATTCTTTTGAGCTGAAGGTGACTCGGACTATAGAGGAAGTGTTGTAAAGAGCAGTACACAGGTGTGGTACTGGTCTAAGTAGGACAGGTACACGCTCCCTTCTCTCTGCAGTGGAACAGAATGTAGGGCGCTCCCATGTAGGCCAGCAGCAAGACTGACCCCTCACTACCACACTGATATACTTATTGGGGACAAAGTCTGCGTCTTGTCCCAGTAGGTTCAGTGCATGAAAACTAGGAGGTTTGTCGCAAAGAGAAAAAGTACGGTATATGGTACGGTATATATTGCTGCAGAAGCGATGGTAGTTAAAAAACTGTTAAAGAATAAATGGGATTTTTTTCATGTAATAAAGTAAAATTTGTCTTAGGGTCAAAATGAGACCTCTGTGTGCCAATTATAGCATGCTAGTTGTTGTTAGCATTACTGTGATGGCAAAACTCAGGCCTCTGAAACTTGTAGAAAAGCCTTAAAAACTCATTGTAGTGAATCATTAGGATGCTAGGAATCTTTAAATTGATTTTTTTTTTAGATTTCCACCATGTTGTAACAATGTTCCCTCTTCAAAAACATGTCTGAAGAGGTTTTAGATGTCATCCATGCATGTTTGAGTAACCTACCGATCTCTCCCGGGCCCTATTCGAACCTTCGGGTTAGCCGTAAGATTCTGTTCAATGCTCCGCCCGCAAGCCTACGTCACCCCTGCTCCACACAACAATTCTCCATAAATATACAAAAGCATAATACAAACCATATACACTACAACTTCACAAACCTGATGCGATGTGAAGTAGTTTCATTAGCGGGATGCACGCCGATTGTGTTGTGACAGAGCTCTGAAGGGGGAGTGACTTAGCATGGAGAGCAAAGGGAGGAGAGACTCGGAGCACCAAAGTCCAAAAGTGAAACATATAAAACATGTTAATAGTTTTTAGGTTTTTTTTTGGTGATCTAAATATGTTATTTGTTAGCAGTTAATACCCCACTGAAGTAAGATACCCCATCTTTAAGTGTCAACCCAGATGAAAGGTTAAAACAATGCAAAAGCTTCAAAAATGATAGACTGGTATACATCTGATATACTTATACTTGTGGTATAGCTTAGTTCTGGTGTCTGTACTCTTCTGCCCGCGACAGTGATGTGTAAAAGGACAGGCATGGGCTGTTATTATGATCCTGCGTCAGCTCTGGTTAGACAAATACTCCCTGACACCAGAACAAGACCTGTGGGACCTCACAAAGCACCCAAAATTCCCCTGTGTAATTATGACGTACTTCTACACACTATACTCAGACCAAAATAAATGCGCTATCCAGGAAACATGGTAACGCTAACAGGAGGATGCTAGTGCAATAATGATGTACTTCTACACACTGTACTCCAACAAAAACTGAGCTATCCAGAAAACATGCTAACATGAGTATGCTAGTGTAATTATGACGTGGGACCTCACAAAGCACCCAGAATACTCCTGTGTAATTATGATGTATTTCTACAGACTGTACTCAGATCAAAATACATGTGCTATCCAGGAAACATGCCAACGCTAATGGGAGAACGTTAGCGTAATAATGATGTACTTCTACACACTGTATTCACTCCAAAACTGAGCAATCCAGGAAACATGTTAACGCCAACGTGGGTATGCTAGTGTAATTATGACGTACCTCTACACACTTTACTCCAACCAAAGTGGCGCTATCCAGGAAACACGCTAACACTAACGGAAGTAAGCTAGTGGAATTGTGACGCATTTCTACATACTGGCTGTTTCCGAATTTTCATACTACTCCCTACAAAGTGGTCATGCCGTTTTAGTGGTGTCCAAATGTCCAGCTGGTGAAAAAGTAGTGCGCTCAAAATTTCCCACAATGCAAGTAGTGTCCAAAAACACTACTAGAGCCGAAAAACAAGAAAGGACAGCGACAGGTCTTTAAAGCAGACACATTGTGCTTGTGTCTGCTCTATAGTTATTATCTATGACACCTGTGGATCATTATGCTATAATTTGGGTATTTTAAATCACAATATTCATCTAAAAAGACTTAATAAAAGAAACAAGTCTGCTGACCAATGGGAGCTGACATCTCCGGAAACGTCATCACAACAAAGAGTCGTATGGACAGCTGCAGATCACACTAGCGAGTAGCAGATTTTTTTTTTTTTGCATTTGTACCAAAATGACTACGCAACGCTGCCGAATCCTCCGTATATCATCAATTAAGAAAATAAAATTGAAGAACGAAGTAAGTACAGAGCAGTGGGCGTATGCCAGCGGCGGTGAAAATGGGGATTGATCAGCAAGTCTTGAAAATAAGCGATTAAAGATTGCTCAAACATGCACGAATCACTCCAAAAACAACTTCAGAGGGTAAATGAGAAAGAAACAACTATAACATCGCTCTGAAAAGTCAAGTATTTATTGAATGAGGTCAGGGGCTAAGGTGGACATTTAGAGGCAACCACTGTACTAAAATCAAAACAAAGCTACACAGGAAACATGCTAACGTTAACGTGAGTATGCTAGTGCCAAAGAGCGGTGGTGAACAATGATGCGAAGCTAACAGGATCTGACAGAGCAGGAGGGTCGGCCGGACAGTCAGCAGCCCGGCTCCCTTTAATTAGGTTATCCCAGAAGGTTAACTGCTAATGCGGTTACCGTCGCCATGGAAACCCATCCATCAATGGGGCAACCGAGCCGAACGCACACGCTAAGCCTATAACCGTGATCGAAGATGGGGAAATAAGTTAGCGCAAGTTCTTAAATTACTGATGGATTCTTTTATTTTGAAATCCCGAAATGCGGAATTCACTAATTATATTGTAGAGTGCAATCCTGTGGCCGTTAATGACATGCTGCAGGGTGTTTACGCTAACTGCTAATGTGTTAGCTCCGTCACAGCTAACCAGAGAGGTCAAAGGTCGGCTAGGTCCAACAGACGGGAATCAGACTGGATGTGAACCTGACCGTCACAGCTGGCACAGAACAATAGACTGGTATTCTGAACAGACACTAATGCATTATCAGAGTGGTCACAAATCTACGCACAAACTAGGGCCACACAATACATCGAACAATATAAGAAATATATAAGAACAAACTATCCGGTCTTATTATAGAAAAATCTCGTACCTGTTTAGTTTAGTTTAGACCTCTACAACCATGTTCTGAAATTCATGGGATTCTTGTATTAGTTTATCAGTTCAGATTCATGTCTTGTCTCAAATGTGAATGCTCCTGGAGTCATTTACTATGTGCACTCATCACAATTTCAATATTTGTCAGAAAGAACGCAATTTAAATGTTGGTCTCAGAATCTTGCCAAAATGTCCTGAATTTGAAACTTGACCTAATTACTAATAGTTTTTTTTTTTAAGTATCTAGTTGAAATCTGGATCTGAAGAAAAAAAGTTTCAAAATTCCAAATATGAAAAATTCTGTTCATATGAAACATCCTGGCTTATTATTTCTAGGGCCTACAACAAATGAGAACCTCAAATGTAACGTCATATTACCATAACCATGAACTGGATTGAATTATGCTCGCCAAATTGAATCATGCTAGCCAAGTACACACAGGCATAAACAGCGGCTTTCTCGATTAGCTGGAGACTTGAACTTCACTCACTTTAAACAGTGTCTCCATCTAAGTATCCTACGTGCAGATTGTTCAAGTTAAAATACTGAAGTATCGCAAACAAGAAAAAATATCTGAGCCATGATAGTACTTAGCCTAATTTAAACTGCTTTGCACCCTCTGTTTTGTAGACTAACATCTATTGTTGTCACTGACTGCCCGCCTTGAAGTTGGAAAGCTGTGTAGTGTTAATCTGAGCACTGGAATGGATGTAACAAGTCTGGACTTTAAAAACACAGTAACACTGTCTGTGTCCCACCTGATGACACCATCATCAAGTCTTTTGAGTTCTGGATATAGACACAAACTAAATATGTAGTAATACTAACAAAATGTGAAAATGAAAACAAAACCTATAATCAGGTATGTTTTGGATGAGCTAACATTACAGCATAGGGCTTTTTACACATGTATAAACTAGGCTCCGGGATGCACATTTTAGATTAGATTTCCGATTTATGTTTAGAAAGTAGGATTCTGTTCAGAGCGCACATTGTAAACAGCATTAACTTTAGAGAAGACTGAAATATGAACAGCTCAACTAATACAAGAATCCTATGAATTTCAGAACATTTTTCTATAGTACTGACAACTCAAATTGCATTTTTGATTGCAATATGTGGCGCCGTCCTTATATAAACTCTTTAAAATCAAATCATATACTGCCTGTGTCGCCATCAGCATCCCATATTACTCTGTTACCATAATGCTAACCTCCATGAGCTGCTGTCCTTACATTACTGGAACATCAGGCTCATTTCCAGGCATGGCCCTTCATCGATCCTGAGATGTGTGTCTGACCATTTAACTCGAGTGTTTTGGTCTGCTCTGCAGTTAGATGATAGACTGGCTCGGGTAGGCTCTTCTAATGCAGACAGATGTTAAAGTGCATGGGTAAAAGCGTGGAGTCGGTTTTCTGGTCCTCTGTGCTAATGCTACGCTGACAGTTAGCATATAGCATACTTTAGCGCACTTTAGCGCACTTTAGCGCACTTTAGCGCACTTTAGCGCACTTTAGCAGAGCCAGAACACTCCAGTCTCTGCTGCTGTCAGCACACACACATTAGCAAAGTGCACTGTCCAGACCTCCAGATGATCACAAGATGAACTCTCGAGTTGTTTATAAAGAGAGTGGTGGGACAAGTGGAGAGGGCTGGAGTAGAGATCAGTTAAAAAGGTTGTGATTTACAGTGTAGGATAAGTGCAATATAATACAACCTGCATTATAGACATGAACCACAAAATACATTTAAGAATTAGAAATCGATTTAACGGTCCTATATTACGCAAAATTTTGTGACCTTCAAGCCATGTTAGAATGTTGTTACTGCCTCAAAAACATACCTGGGGTTATGTTTTGTTTCATTCACACATGTTTGAGTAACTCTTTATTATCAATCTGTCTACATCTCCAAAGCTGAAAATGCTCTGTTCCACCTTGTGATGTCATGAAGCGGTAGTTTTCAAGTTACCTTTTTTCAGTAAAGATTGGCAATTCCAGGGCTGAAATCATCCAAATGATTCCAGTGAAGGTGTATGGAGTTTAAAAACACAGTGGAGCACTTCCTGTATTACCACATGACATCACAAGGTGGAACAGTGTGTTCAGGAGTGTTTTCAGTTTGAGAGAAGAACCTAAATTTGCAAAGTTTGTGTGTTAAACATGTGTGAATGAAACAAAACATGACTCCAGGTCTGTTTTTGATGAAGAAACATTATAACAAAGATCAGAAAATAGAGTAATATGGGCCCTTTAAGAACTATGAAATATATGATACCGAAAATAACACTGAAACTAGAAACTCAACAAAATATCATGATGGTGGAAAAAAATAAATAAATACAATTTTGAAAATCACATAAATTGCACAAAATCTGATCTTTCTGTGGTAGTTTTAGAATGGTCTTAATCTAGTAGACATCAAAACCAGCCCACACAAAGAGCAGTGCACGTGACAAAGGAGAGGACGAAGGAGAGGACGACAGAACCGGCTCAGGAATGTGTCAGCTATCAGACCGCATGACATCACACGGGACGAGAGTAGAGGGGGAGAGAGGGAGAGGGAGGAGAGAAAAAGAAAGAGAAAGAAAGAGAAAGGAAGAGACAGAGAGACAGAGAGACAGAGAGACAGAGAGACAGAGAGAGAGAGAGAGAGAGAGAGAGAGAGAGAGAGAGAGAGACACACACACAGAGACTATGGGCTGATTCATACCAAGAATTTAAAAAGAATTTGTGTAATAATATGTGTGACAAAGTCTATGATGATTTCTGTTGTCTTTATGAATATCAAATGCCAGCAGAGGGCGCCAGCAGGACTACAGCTGTTTAAGCACTGAAGAGTTACACAGCTCTAAATCAGGCTAAAAACAACAGCTGATCACATCGGAGCTGGTTCGCTGTGGAATAAATGTGGGAATTGTAGAAAAATGGATTATTACGCAGTTGTTTTGGAGATATACAAAATCTGAATATAGGAGTATATCATCTGTAATTAAAACTTTTAAAATGAAATTATAAAGAGACAGAAACAACTAGTGTACACTTCTAAACAAGGTATTTGATATTTCTGCAGGGTTTTTTTTGGTCCAGTCACGTTTTCAGTCAGACAATCATTAGTGAAGGCAATTTGCTCCTCTGCGTTTTTAAAGCCACCTTCACCAATTTTTTTCAGGTGCCCAATTTCTGAATTGGCAGTGGGTTACATCATACGCCCTGTCTGGAGAACGAGACAGACAGACTAAATTATGCAGGGTTAAAGATGATGAAACACTTTACTCCGGTAATTTTTAAAACAAAGAACAAACATTAAAACATCCGAAAAGCCTAAGTGGATCCACAGGTTTGACTAGAGCTGTCAAAAATATCGAAACTAGATACTCATTTGAGCAGGCATCAATACTAAAAAAGTCACATTCACAGGACAGAAATGAAAAGCTTTAGAATGATCTTGAGCTGTATCAGAACAAGTATAAGACACATAGACTAGTACACGCCCATGGACCACTATGGAACCTACCTGGACGACTCAGGGATTACACAGATATAAGGCCACATGGTAAAAGAAAGTACTACCATTTAACGCTGAAAACCACATGATGTGCTAAGTGTCTTGCCCAAGGACACAACGACAGCATTCATTTGTGGGAGCTAGAATCACATCGCCAACCTGTGGGTCAGTGGATCTGACTGCTCAACCAATGTGAAGAACGGCATTTGAAACGCCAACCTTCGGATCAGTGGACACTCCATTCTTTACAGGTTTATGATTTTAAAAAGAGCTGTGGTTGAGTTTGTAGTAAATTTAAATAACATAATTTGGGGGAAATGATCAAAATCAGCCCCACATATCGGCAGAGCTCATCAACTCGGTATCGGCATTGGCCATGAAATAACCCATATCTGTCGATCTCTAAAATACAACTTCCTGACACTATTCCAGACACTTGATTCTCTGCCATGGTGCATTTAAAGAGTGACAAAAAAAAAAAACATTTGAGAGATTTGAGAATGATAAGGAAACGACCACAGGACACTATCCCAGACAGTTGTTTCTGAGTCATGGTGAAATATCACAGTGGCACAAGGGACTAAGTGGTTCCAACTAAATCCTCTTCCCAAGTCATGGTTTGAAATCAGCTACAGGGCCTTTAAGATTTTACTGACGGTCTTGGGGTGGACACGTGCAGCAGATATGACACATGCACTTTAAGCATCTCTTGATTTCACAGCCGAAGATAAGCTTTAAGACGTTGTTTTTTCCTCACTACTAAACAGAGAAGAGAGGGAGGGCTCTATATCAATAAGTCATGTGTTTGCATTTACTCAGTCAGGCGATGTGTTTTTCACCGCAATAACTCCAGACAAAGAAGCATGTTTTAACCCCTTCTGTTCCAAAAATGTTGTTCGCAAAATCTAAATTCATTATTGGTGTGGGTAAAATTTGTGACTTAGATGAAAGAAAGACTGAAAACACTTGCTCAAAAACTGGCACTTTTCTCCGCCGACTCCCCTTACTGGTCAGCTTCGTTCATGCCATTGAGTGACAGGTAGGTTCAGCCAATCACAATGAAGTGTGGGCTTTCTGAAGATTCAAATGGTTTTCATAATAATACCTTAATGGCAAAATGAAGATATGCCCTGTGAAACCTTTCTGGTGGAAGGTCTGCTACCTTTTTGTCTCTATGGAGAGCTTATTGCTTTGCCTGAAATGTTCCACAGTGTGGTATTAAATACATCTATCCTGCATTTATTTAATTACAGCCGTTTTTATTGCTAAATATTAGGATGCCAATATTTCAAGGTACATTTTGACCCCTCGTTCTAACCATGATTTATCTATAGGGTGGCGTTCATAGAAGACACATAAAAACTGGGGCTAAACCTGGACTAGACCACGACTAAACCAGGCCCAAACCAAGTCTACATCAGGACTAAACCTGGATCAAACAAGGACCAAACATACGCGCCTAAGATCCTGACCAGAATCCACTTAGTCCTCCTTAACACGTGCCTGGCTGCTGCTGTACGCCATAGACCATCAATTATGCATGGGGGGGGTAAGTGCTGCCTGCATGCTAGCTAGCCCCGCGCACTAGCTAGCCAAATGCACCGCTATGACAACTCCACTTCCTGGTTGGACAAAAGCTAGCGTGTTGCGTGCTCAATAGAGGACACATAGTAACCTGGGCTTTTAGCTAACTGCAGCCCATTAACTCCTGGCTTTTCTCCCATCTCATAAATCTACAGGCATAAAGCGATGCTAGCTACACCTCCATTTCCAGATACACACACGGATATTTATGATTTGAATACGTGAAAATGTGCCGCAAGTGTAAGTATACAGTAGAGATAGATCTACCACAGTCACAGCTTTGTATGGCAGAACAAATCGTGGTTTATGAACGGTTGTAAAACGGTCTAGCTAGCAGTTAACAAGGTACAAACTCCAAGATGGCAGACGGACAGAAGAGACAGAACAGACTCTAGGTGACATACTTTGGATCAATATTTAAGACTAGCAAATTGAATGGATATTGCCATCTTTTTAATGTGGCCATTTAAAATGTCTTCCTGTAAAATACTATGGTTGTGTCTGAATGTCCCACTGTTCCCCACAGGGGGCACTGTTTAGGGGTCACGCCATTTTTAGTGCTGTCCGAATGTCCAGTTGGTGAAAAAGTAGTCCACTCAAAATTTCCCACAATGCACCTAGGGTCCAGTGTCACTATGACAGTCAAAATAGACCACAATGCATTGCGGGAGTTGGAAAAAGAACAGCGGACGCCGACAGGTCTTTAACTGGACACAACACGACTGAATGAAAGTAGATTGAAGTATGGTTTTATGGCACTGTTGATCCCTGATTATGATTAAATCACAAATAAAATGTAGCTGTGTAAAGGTGCTAGCGTAAGCCGCTTAACTTAGCTTGCGCTGTTAAAAGAGCGATAATTTCTACATTTCAGACAAAAAGCTGATGAATCCAGTCCGTTTACGTGAGCTCCATCTTACCAAAAACATGTATGATTACTATTAGTCCATAAATACTTGTGTGGCAGTTCAATCTGATCATTATGACAGAAATCAAGTTTTCGAATTTAGCCTTTAAACTTTTTTTTCACCCAGTCCCAAAGTCATGTGACCTAGTGAGCCGTGTGTCTCTGAATGAGTCCACTAAAGAGTACAGGGCTGTGTAATGAATGAGGGGTTAGGGGCTAGCGGAGACATTCAGACCAAGTCTATGAAATAATATGTTGTTTACATCTATCCACATGCATTTTCCGTTAAGAGTTGCCGCAGTGAACCAGTTTCAGTGATTTGACATGCTTTTTTAAGCCAGATGCCCTTTCTGCCACAACCACAATGAGCAATAGGGGTGGAGACTCAATGTCCATTATGTCCTCTGGCAAGGTTTGAACTGGCTACCATCTGCACCGCCCTAATAATAGGCATTTTTTATGTTAGAATAAGTGATCGGGGCCGTCAACAGAAATTTGGGGGCCTGGGGCAGGAAGGCTCACGCGGGCCCCTCTAATATAAATTAATAAGCAGAGGTTGTAATTCTGGGGCCCTAAGATCCCTTTATCCCTCCCTGTCGACTCCCCTGACAGTAGTAGTAGCAGCAGTAGCAGTAGTAGAAGTAATAGCAGTAAAAGTAGTAGAAGTAGGAACTCATTCAAACTACTATTGGTCATCTGATCATAAAACCAATTGTTCAGTGGTTCAGTAAGCCATAGAAAACAATGACTTCCTGATATAGTGAAGGCAGTGCATCCTTTTAGCGTCATGGTTCATAGAGCAGTGTGGACAGGCCTGAGTGACCAGCACTTGTGAGGTCAACCGCTCTGTCAACCCATCCGACAGACAAGAACAAGGTCAAATCAGTCCACGATCCCTCAACACGTTTCAAAAAGTCTAAAAATATCAGTTACTCTTGTTAGTAGAAAGCATTAACGAGGAATGTGGGGCCTACCTACCCATGCACGCCAAAGTAAACAGTGATGGTGATATTCGTACTGTGCCCGACCAGGAGTGTGAGAAACTATTCAGAATATTCAAACTGAGATAACAAGATTACAGAGCGGGTACTGACTGTGGGGTTGGCCTGCTGTGCTCCCTGTATCGTAACACTGAGGTGATACAGAAGAGCTATTGTGATGTCAAAGGTAGCAGCAGTAGAACCGTCAGCCACCTCAGACACTCTGGTTGCTCATCAATAGTTGTAAAGAGGAGAAAATAAAAGACCCAATCCAGAGTGAGGCTGTTGAAGGTAACGCCCCTTATCGCCCGCACTGCTGGTTTAACACGGAGCGGGCGCTTAGCAATAGGTTTGATTGACAGTGTTGCTAACGCTAGCAGGAGCGACCTCGGGGAAAGAAGGCACCTGATTCTTCTGTTATTAATGTTCATATCTTGATTTACCGACACAATAGTGAAATAAGAGTGGAGATGTTATTGTTTATTCTGGAATGTTTCACAATATAGCATTAAAATTGTGACTTTATTCCATATTTCTTATATATTTTAAACATACATTCTTACATTCTGTGTGCAAGGTTATCTCTCCACAGATCTGACCTGTAATGTGGTCTGGTAGCGTCACTTGCTTCGATATAAGTTTAATGTCATAAACATTATAGGCAAAGCAATAACCTCCACCAGAAAAGTTACATAGTGTATCTTTATTAAGTCCAGTTGTTTTCAATATGATCTCTATGTTATGCTGTAAATACCAGGCAAAGGTTAAATTTCTTCTGAGGTTATAGAACCTTTAAGTCTCTCCTTATGTCATGGCCAATATCCCGATAGGTCATAAAAAGTAGAACTATTCCAACCACCTCTCCCACTGTTTTCCTGCCATTCTAAAGCTTCTACTCAAAATGTACCGGAAATGTCTTTATCTCGGAGCCAACTTCCAGGAATGAAGTTGAGGTCATGGAGTTTGAATGTACTGTGAAATCATGCAGGTGTGTTTGAGCCACGAGAGTGACATCAGTGAAGTAGCATTGTGTTGTATAGACGAATACATGTCAGATATATCGAATTACATGTTAGGATATTACAGTAACAAAGCAGGGTGAAGTATGAACACATTTTAGCTTGGAGGTACAGTGATGTCATTTGGATCCTAAAGGTATCCTAAAGTCCTATCACTATTCTACAAATTGGTCCAGGGGATGATGGTGGCAAGCAGAAAATCTCCAAATTTTCATACACCTCAGGTACAATATGACTTTATACTTCACTCTAGCTAACTAAAATACTTAAATATTTATAATGTACATGTACGTTTTGACGGTAAACACAGCTTAGACATCAATAAAGTGCATATAAGGCATCATGGTGGACTTAAACAAAGAAGCAAATTTCTGATAAAGGATTAGAAAGTTAATTTGTGAATTTTTATATATTTATGTGTCCAACCTCCTTGTCAAAGCCTAATCTCGTCAGATCTCTGAAGCCAAGAAGGGCTGGGCCTGGTTAGTACGTGGATGGGAGATCGCTGGGAATACCAGGTGCCACAGTGAGGCGCCAGTGGCAAAAACGGTTGTTGTGTTCTTGGGCAAGACCATAGACTGTATATATAAATGGACATAGCTAACCTGCTAGCTGCCACGTTCCAAATAGGAAGTGATCATGGGCGCGCTTCCGGCTCCATCGACTTTGGCTCCAATTCACTTTACATTGAAAAATTGTCACCCCTCTCTGTAACTGCTGCAGTGACCCTCGTCTCATTTTGGTTTTAAGATATGAGCATTAATAACAGACAAATCAGGTGCCTTCTTTCCCCAAGGTCGCTCCTGCTAGCGTTAGTAACAGGTTTGATTGACAGTGTTTCTAAGAGTCCGCTCCCTGCTAAACCAGCGGTGCGGGTGGGGAGGGGCGTTACCTTCAGCAGCCTGGCTTCAGATTGGCTCTTTGATTGCTATGATACTCGCGGCCAGAACTCGGCTCCAAATTTGCCCCTGTAACTGCTAGTCAAATGAGCTTCATTTGACAGGAGCTGAACGCTATGGCTGACATCACACTCACTTAGTCCACTTCTTTACACAGTCTATGGGCAAGACACTTCACCCACATTGCCAAGGATGAATGTGGGATGTGTGTGTGTGTGTGTGTGTTGGTCAGATAGGCCAGTTGCGCAGACTGGCAGCCTCACTTCCAGCAGCCTCACAGCCTCACACCCAGGGCAGCTTTGGCTACAGAAGCAACTTTGAACAAGCGCAATATAAGACTAATGCATTGTATTTAAGTAAGATCTAGTGAGAGTGAAAACCTGAATAGGAGAAAGTATCAGTTGGCAGTACTTACAGCCTGGTTGGGAAATGTCCATAAACTTGCACAGGCCAAATGTTGTATCCAGCGACCAAGGATCCTGGAAAAGAAGAAGAAAATGAATTATTTAATTCATATTCAAGTTTTTTATATAGCATATTTAAAAACAACTTCAGCTGACCAAAGTGCTTCACATTAAAGTCAAAACAAACATAGAAAAATTATAGGAAAAATATGACAGTTCCTCTAAAAATCCACTGATTCAGGTTTACTTATTTGGTCATCCGATATCTACTGGCCATGTAGATGTACCCACTGATCCTAAAGTGAACATGCCATAGATCAAAATCATTACAGGGCTGCCATTACATCATTAAAAGCCTGCTCATAAATCCTAACATCAGACCTTCTCCACATTGTCTGCAGTCCAGCCATAGCTCCTCCCCTGACGACAGAGCTCCGATTGGATAATTTAACCCAAGTGCCAAACACCCACACACACACAAATATACACCCACACACCCCCCCCCACACACAGCACCTCCATGTGATCTACAGTCTGTGTGACAAGCCTGCTTCAGACATTTTCACTTTTGGTTCCATCAAATCCAAACCGGAATTTTAATGATTGCAGTAAGAAAATAACAAATGGCAATTATTTTAGGAATGATGAAAAACTCTGCCAAAATAAAGGTTCTTATTGTGTCTTCTTGTTATGTATAAAACCTGCTAACCCTTAAATTATGACCAAACTTAAAGGTGCACTATGGAACTTTTCTCGTGGAGGATGCACCAACTGTTTCCATGGAGATGTTATTGCTTGGTCTTGATTGTTTGGCAGTCTGGCAATAAATTTATCTATCTTGCATTACATTGGTAAAATAAAAAATACACAGGAAAAACTGCTTTGTAACTGTTTGGGGGGGTTGCCTTTCCACAGATCTGACCTGTAACTTGGCCTGATGGCATTACATGCTTGTCTCCATGAAGATGCATAATGTCATACTGTGGAAAATTCTAGGGAAAGTAATAACACATCTCCACGGGAACAAGCGAGTGGCGTACCATTCTTCAGAAAAGTTACATAGGGCTCAATTTTTTTAGACTTTTAGCCGAGTGTTGAGAATTGAATAAAAAACAATTAAAAACTACTATCAAACTAAATCTAATACCACTAATGCAGGGCGATAGGATTGTTCAGTGAGAGGATTGTGCCTAATGTTTTAACTTTACTTTGTCTTATTAAAAACACGTGAAATTACTTTGAATATTGCTTCACTGAACAAAAATGAACACAGACTTTGAATCATGGCCAATTAACACGAAATAACATCTCTTCAGTCTGCTCCAGACCACATGCTTTTACTGACAGAACTGGCTGTAGAACTTTAGACCTGAGATTAGGGCTGCACCATATGAGAAAACGATGCCATATTCATTTCTAGTCAAAACTGTGTCAAAATAAAAAACAAATCAGGGAAACCATGAATAAAATCTACATTTTTGTCCATTTTACGTTTGTAAAACTACATTTCATGTACATTGTGGCTATACCAGCGTGTCAAGGCCTGATCTCGTCAGATCTCAGAAGCTAAGCAGGGCCGGGCCTGGTTAGTACTTGGGAGATCACTGGGAATATGAGGTGGCAAAAACTGGTGTTGTGTCCTTAGGCAAGACACTTCACCCACATTGTCTAGTATGAATGTGGTGTGTGAGGGAGTGAGTGCTGTTCAGACTGGTCGATGGTGCAGATTGGCAGCCTCGCTTCTGTCAGTCTGCCCCAGGGCAGCTGTGGCTACAATAGTAGCTTCCCAACACAGAGTATGGGGTGAATGAATACTGCTCTGTAAAGTGCTTTGGGTGTCATGAAAGGCACTATATAAATTCAATAATTAATACCTGTAAAACTGAGAAAATTGTTTTGTTGTGATATGCTTCAGCCAAGATTGTGGTATTAATATTTTTGCGATACATCGAGCAATTAGAAATGACAATCTCGAAATCTCTCAAATTTGATTAATTACACAGGCCGAAATTACAGTACAATAAAAAGAGCCATACACAAAACACATGCACCACATTCAGGCACTCAGCCAAAGAGCTCCAGGAAAGCTGTGATATTCTCTCACAAACACTCCGATTATTCCCGGCTCCGCGCTCCTCAATGCTCCCTGTGTGTGGAGCGCACACAGATGGACCAATTGTAGCTATGGGCGCAGGCTCGGGAACACTGTCCAACACATTGAGAAACAAGAGCTCACAAGAAGTGCACCATAATGAAGTTAAGCGGGCATTAACCAGAGGCAGACGTGGAAGCAGAAGAAAGCCCGACTTTTGTGATCTCATCTCACTGTGGTTTTCCGAGTCTGGAGCGTGACATTTGGGAAAAATCTGAACTTTTGACCATTTTTTTCAAAGAAGTTCTTTTTGAGTCCAGTCCAGGTTTTGGCTCAAAGGAAGAAGATAAATGCAAGAAGTGTTGTCTGTCGTTTTGTCTGCATCTGAAAAGGTTGCCACGGAAACAAAATGTCAACAAAATGTTTTAAGGGTATGATTAGAAAACATGTGATGCAGTGTAAAATATCTATACAATGAACAGACAGCTGATTCTGGGAAAGGAGTTCATAATTTGCCTTAAGGAGCAAAAGCAGTCTTAAGCTTTATCAAACTTTAACTTAAACAGCACAAAATAAAAATTTCTACGTTGAAATAACTTATTCAAAAAGCTAAAAGTTAGCCAAAGATTTTCAAGGTTCCTTAAAATTGTACATTTCCTTTTGCAGTACATATTGCACAGTAGTGGGGACGAGGCATGGGACCATAGCCAAAATAATTGTGATTAACGATTATATCAAGATAATTATTAAAGTTGCTGACAGTTTAAAAATGTTCTGGATAAGTTACTATCTTATAGATGAACCTTACAAAAGGTAGTCATTTATGAGGTAGGAGAATGATGTGGGGGTTGTGAACGTATCCATGGATAAACTAGGGGTCAAGATGGTGCTAACTTTTGGGGTACTGGTCTGTGGTTACTTTTGCTTCTGAAAGGGTGAAGATATGAACTTCTATGCGGGGATCAGGCTCAGAGATTCTTCACAGAAATGCATGACAATTTGCGTGCTGTTGTGTAAAATTCTAAAACATTATGAAACCTCTCTATGGTTACTGTTGTAGGAACTGGAGGACATGTTGTGGAGGTCAGAGAGTTTGAGGGGAATGCAGAGGGAGAGGAAGCAGAGACGGAGGTTTAAATGCATCTCCACTGGGAACAGATAACCCAATTCTACTTATCAGAAGCACGGAGCACCAGGTCTGTATCTCTCTCACACACGCACACGCACGCACACACACAAATGCAGATCTAACACTAAGCAGCACACACAGGGAGAACCAGAGCACAGGGAGGGGCAGCACTGAGACACACAGCCCACTTCCATCACCTCCTCCTGGACACAAGAATGTACCACCACCACCTCCACCACCGCGGACAGGCTACAGCTGGACCAACCGCATCTGCAGCTTAGGCAGCCACGTCTCCCACAATGCACTTCACTTCAAGGACAACCAGGAACTATGAATGGACAAGAACAATGTCACAGAATAAGGTCCAATAATTAAAATGAGCCAAATTAGAATCATTGTCATTGGCAAATTGCTGATAAGTTTTGTGCTATACTTTCAAATGCATGTTTCAGTTCAAAGTGTAAATTTTAAAATATCCTGGAGCATTAAACAAGACACATTGTGCTTGTGTCTGCTAGATATAGTTATAATCTGTGACACCCCTGGATCGTTATGTTATATTAAAATCATAATATTGATCTAAAACGACTTACTAAAAACTGACAACAGTCAACAGTCAACTGACTTCTGGGTTGGAAAATTGCAGAGCCCATTGAAGTATTAGAGCCTATTCCCACCTGCCCCTTTACGCGACATCTTCGTAAATGCCACATGCTGTCAGCTCTTTCTATGGACAGCTGTTATGTGTATCACTGATTTAAGAAAATAAAATTGGAGAATGAAATAAGTACGTCACAGTGGGCGTGTACCGGTGGCGGTGAAAATGGGGGTCGAGCGGAGCAATGGCGTCGTGAATGCAGGAGACTAAAGATTACTCAAACATGCAAAAATCACTCTATATACAACTTTTAGAGGTTAAATGAGAAGAGGAAACAATTATGACTTGGTTAAAAACTCTTAAAAGTAAATTTTGCATAATGAGTCTCCTTTAATATGTTTACAATTTGAACAGTGAACCGAATGTCAATTATAAAAATGCACTTCAAAACAAGTAACAAAATTTATTTGAAAATTGCAATAAGATTTTTCTAAAGACGCTCAGATTTGTTACCCATAATGCAACGTGCGTATGAGGTAGTATATGAACAGTAAAACCAGTAGGAGTAGCAGCTTTACAGGGCTGTAAAATGCAGTATGTTTATGTGCATGGGTAGTGGGACTAGGGACTATTTTATGAGACCACTGACCTTGTCCCTGTATGAACGCTCTGGTGCAGGACTCTTATGTCATAAAGCAAACAGACACCCAAGCTACAGATGCACCAACTGCCGTACTCAGCTAGCATGAACACAATAGTCTAGTCAGCTAACATGAACACAATATTCTGGGACTGGTTCAGGATACTGGTCAAGAGTTAGTTTCACTGGCTGCTGTTGAATGTCTCATACTGTTGCAGTTACAGATAATTAAAATCACATATCACTAATAAAAAAGTTATGCACTAGTCTTAGATCTTGGACATAGCTTTGTCTAATAATCATTGTTTATAGAATTGGTTATAGAAGTTATACTTATTAAAGGAAGTATATGTAGATACAAGGTACTACAATCAACGAAATTTGGGTTACAAGAGCCTAAACTTGCAAATAGAGGACACATACAAGTTTATGGACAGGCCATGCCTCATGTGAAAGCTCAGAACCTCCAGAATTCAGTCACTGAGCTGCAGAGGCTGCACTAGCACTGATTCATGATTGGCTGCAAGACGTGTGGTGCTCAGACCAGAGAGACTGAGGCCACTGAGGTGAACATGCAGCAGGGCTAACAACATTTGTCACTATATCCTTCAAAATGGAGGACATCACAGTAGTATTTTCACATATTTAAACCAAAGTTATATTTATGCAACCACCCAGGACCAGACAAGCATTTTCTGGAGTAGACCTGATCCTACACTACATTTAGGAGCAAAAAACTCTATTCAAAATATTCTAAAACATCTCCAATGTTTACACTTGATCAGCTAAAAGTCTTTTCAACAAGAACTATTAGCGTTTCCCTTCAGATGTTAGCGTTAGCCGGATGTGTACGTGCTGGGGGCCTCTGGGGACGGGCCCTGGAGAGAACGCCTTGTTCCCAAACTGTGATGGAGGCGGGACTGCTTACAGGAGGGTGGGGCTCCTTCTCCGACTATTACAACACAAACCAGGAAGGTAAACAAAAACATTCTCAAATCTTTTAGCCTGCTCCACCCTCCCCTATCTGTCCTCTCGCCCCATCTCTCCACCTCCTCGTCTCCTCCTCTCCTCCTCCTTCTCCATCTCATACTCCTCAATCTCCTCCTCTTCCCCCATCTCTTCTTCCCCTCCATCTCTTCTTCCCCTTCCCCCTGGACCAAATGACCTAGCGCACATGTGTCTGAAGGGATTCTAGTTGTAGATGCCCGACTGCGCACACAGATGTTAGCTTGCACCCCACCCGCACCCACCCTCCCTGTTTTATTATAGACCTGCTGTAACTCTTCAGAAGTAGATATCCATAAGTTTGGCTAGTGCTTGTATTTGGAAATGAGAGTGTGAGCCAATATTAACAAAGGCGCTAAACTACAACAAGCCATGAAATGTTTAGTTTAGGGCTAAATAGTGCTATGTCCAGTTAGCATGTTGCGTCATACAAGTGGTGCAGCAGCTGTTAATCTTTTCAAACCTATGGGGTTTCTGTAGTGCAATACAAAGAATCCTTATGTCTTATTTTTCCCGTCAGCCATTCGCAATTACAATTCACTTCTACTTTTTGTTTTAGTTACCTCTTCACCTACAATACATGTGCTTCATCTGAGAGTTCACACTTTGCCGTGATTGGTTGAATTTGCCAGTCACTCGCTCAAGCCATGACACAAACTAACCAGTTGGGGACGTCTACTCACCCTACTTTCGCCAACCATTTACCCAGGACAGTCCCAGTTTGGAGCCCTGTGTCCCCTGTCCCAGCAGATTTAACCAAAAACATTGATTTGTTGCATTGGTCTAAACCAGGACCAAACCAAGACCAAACCAAGACAAAACCAAGACCAAACCAAGACCAAAACAGGTCCAAAACAGGTCCAAAACAGGTATCCCCATTTTTTGATCATTTTGATCCCCGCCAACAGTAAAGAAGGGAATATATTGTAATTGTTTAGCTCAAATACAGAACACAGTGCTTGAAAATGAGCATAAGGCAAAAGAATGCACCGGCACAAGTCTCTGAGATTATGATTGACCCAAAAGTGAATCGAGAATGGATGATGTAACATAATCTTTTCACAATTTTATTCATGCCAACCATCCCAACCCCGGTGTGCCTGAGTTTTGAATTTTGAATCTGGCTATGCAAAAGTAAACTGTAAACTGCCATAAACTAAAAAGTGCATAATCATAGCCATTTCTCCAGAATGGGTTTGTGATAGGGGTAAGAGGCAAATCAACCCATTCTATACTTCAGTGGTAGTGTTGTCATGATACTAAAATTTCAAACTCGATTTCAATACTAAGGACTGGACTTTTTAGACAACAGAATGATTTTCAACATTAAATGGTAGTACTTTCTTATATTATTACCATGTGGCCTTATATCTGTGTAATCCCTCAGTCGTCCAGCAGGTTCCATAGTGGTCCATGGGCGTGTACTAGCCTGTGTGTCTTATACTTGTGAAAGATACAGCTCAAGATCATTTTAAAGTTATTCAGGAAAGGTTCATTTCTGTCCTGTGAATGTGAATTTAGTTTTTATGCTAGTTTTATTATTTTGACAACCCTACCCCATAACAAATAGTTTTCCTATCAGTCTTTATTCTTGGGTTGTACAAACTGCAGGTGTTTCAACTCATCTCTATCTAATGATGACGTATTTACATTAGGTTAAGGCTTATCTTATCCTCCATATACATGTCATATGGTGGTCCCAGCTGTGTAGGCTTGGACTGTCACGATAATCACTATATCCACTGGGACTTTTTCTTTGTACCAGTGTGGAACATTTTGTTATTTTTCTATTCTATGATTAGATTTGAGCTTCAGAGGGTTGAATAAATATCTTCTATGACTCATTATAGATATAAACCCTCTACTAAAGTATTTAATTCTACCATTTATTATTATTTGCAATGTGTGTTATACATTTAGAATGGGTTTCAATATCATCTTTTATCACCTATATTTTCTATATTACTCGCTTACCTTATGCATTCTGAGCATTCTAATTACTCGCAATGATGAGTTTATAAGCACTTTTCACAACTCTGAGAGACCAGTGTGGAGTTTTGCCATCACGGCATGCTAACCGTGCACTTCCTGATTCTTGAACAGTAAAATACCTTATAACTGAAGACAGTACAGTGGATTATTTAGATCTCCAGAGCTGCTTATACAATATATCAGTACTGGGGCAAGATACATTTTTTATATATTAAAAGATGTCTGTGTAATCCCTCAGTCGTCCAGGTATGATCCATAGTAAAAGAAAAATTCAAATCTGTCAACTGGACAAAAAGTTGTGAGAGTGAAGCGGTTATGCTGCTCATCAAAGCCGCTTCTTCAGTTCATATTAAAATATGTGAAAAAAAGTAAGTGAAAAAAATTGTGTATAGGCCCTTTAATATTGTCATTTCATGCACCTCACTATGCACTGCTGTCCAAAAATACCCCACACCCTTCTCTTGACATAACCCCACCCACAGCACTAGCCACACCCACTCAGTCCAGACAGCTGTGTCGTCAAGGCGATCCATCCCATCATCTCACTCTGGCTAGCTGCCAACACTTTCCCTCTCCCCCTCCCTCTGTCTCTCCCTAAATCCTGCCCGGCCCAGCTCGTGTTGCAGTGCATTGTGGGAAGTCCGATCTAATCTTTCTGACAGAACGTGTGCGCTTTCTGTAGTCTCATTGTTGCAACGTCCCTCGTCCAATCAAAAGGTGGGATCAAACGCATTCTGGAGCACCTGCAGCCCACCCATCATTGGTCAAGGACACGTAGCTCCGCCCACGTCCTGCTCCAGTGTCACCGTATCCCATAAGGCTGTGTGTGTGTCAGAGCATATCTGTGGTAGGGAATATGCTGGTGTAAAGCCTTTCTAAAGCTACTGCGGAGAGGAGCTAGCTGACACGCACAGAACAAGTGTTGACCTACTACTAGGGTGAATTAGATTTGTTAGCCGTTTAACTCAAATGCATTTTTACCACCAGCTTGGCCCCCTCTCCACAGATCTGACCTGTCATTTGGCCCGGTGGTGTCAATTGCTTGTTTACATGCTAGCCAAGTTTACTGCTGTACTGTGAACACGTATCTATAGGCACAGTAATAACATCTACAAGGAGACAAGCAGGTGGCAGACCCTCCACCACTGAAAAAAATTCCGCAGTACACCTTTAAAAATGTAATATAATGTCAATCTTTTCTCTCAAATAATGCTCTTCAACATCTTTAAAATGTCCTATCTGAAACAAATCCAATCTAAAATTATTGCTTGGTGTTAACACATTATGTCGTCATGGTTTCCGGTTTCATTGCCAGAATCACAAACATCTCACTGCGCTAAGGGACGGGTCTTTTTTCCCCCCAACAAAAGGTGGTCCGGGGGTCAAACGAGGCCCATCAGTGAGGATGGAACCAACCTCATCCTATAAAACACAACACAAAGAAATGAATTATTCAAGAGCCACAAAACTGTAACTACATCGATTTGCAACAGACCATTTCCCGAAGGCCAGCAGTAAACAAGAACACTGGACCCATACACACACCTCAACAGTTTTGTACTATTTTATGAAGTTTAGCTAATTATGTTATGAGGCAAAACTTCAGATAACTCAAAAAGAAAAAAAAAATGAAATGGTGTTGTTAGAAGACTAAAATTTTCAAATGCGATTTCGATACGATAAGCAACAGACTCAATACTTAATACTGATCCCGATACCGCGATAATAAAAAACACCATTTAGACAATACAATGTAATTTTCAACTTTAAATGGTAGTACTTTTTTATATTCCCATGTGGCCTTATATCTGTGTAATCCCCCAGTCGTCCAGTAGGTTCCATAGTGGTCCATGGGCGTATACTAGTCTATGTGTCTTATACTTGTTCTGATGCAGCTCAAGATCATTCTAAAGATATTCAGGAAAGGCTAATTTCTGTCCTGTGAATGTGACTTTAGTATCGATACCTGCTCAAATGAGTATCTAGTTTTGATACTAGTTTTAGTAGTCAAGCTGTATCTGACTTTTGATACTTGTGACAGCCCTAATATGAAACTAACAATTAACGTACTGCTCAAGATTAGAACAAAAGCAGCGCTAATCTTTTGACGGCATAGCTATTAAATGTCTGGAAAAGCGAGGCGAATTCAATGAAAGATATGTCAAAACTGTCTTACACTAAACAATACATTTCCAATACAGAACAATAGAATGGGAATGTGTTCGTAAGCAGAAAGATGACACCTGTCCCTGCCTACACAGCACTTCACCGACCATTAGCTGGCCTACATTATTCATGCTCCATATGCATTAGGCCCCTATTACGGTTCTTTAGAAATCAATGGGTCTGTCTTGTGTCTCCATAGTATTAGCTCACATCTGGTCATCATCAGGCGCCCTTATTTTTACCAAATGTCCCGAGCTGACATAACACATGCGCAATCTGGGACGCATGCAGTGACATCAGAGGACCACGCCACAGCCCCACCTAGAGGAGAGGGGGGCGATGATGATGTCATGTTGTCATAGGAACGCTCTGCAAATCCAATCACCCCACTGAACTTTTTAGCAGGCCGAAATTCCAGTCAGTCCAGTTCCAACAGTGTCTACGACCAAAGAATTTTTCCAGAACTAGAAAACTGACTTAAAGCCATAGTATGCCAAAATGCAAACAATTTTTTTTTTTTCATTATTGATGTTTTTATTGCACTGAAAAACATACAAAAACATGCATCCTTACTGTGAGTGGGCTTGCATCTCCACAAACCTGACTCTTATTCAGCTTGGAGGAGTGTTTCTTCCTGTTTGTTTCCATGGAAATGTTGTTCCTTTGGCTGGAATATATATGACAGTATCGTGTAAAACATAACTCCGTGGAGAATGTTACAAAGTATGGCTTTAACTTTCGATGTTTCGATTTCCATGGAATCAGTCGACTTTCCATCTCCTGAAAGTTGCATACCATCACTTTTATTGTGCTTCATGGACTTTCTCCAACATCTGCAGAGAACCAAACCTATTCCTTGGATGTCGGGTTTGTACAGGGTTGTCTTTTCAAATCTTTAATTGAAAATGAACAGAGAGACGGACAAGATCTTGCACCACAAATCGTAAACATGTGTGTGGAGTGATCTTTTTGAGACGAGATTTTTTCCATGTGTTTACAATTGGTAACATGCTGGTGAGGTAAACATTTCAGAAGCCATAGTTCCAAAAAGCAGTGCTACGATGACAGAAAAAATATAAAATGAAATAAATAAAACTCTGACAGGCAGAACTTGTGAAATGAATAGGCCTGTCACGATAATCACTATATCGATTTATCGTTCAGTACATGACAGATGGGACAATCATTTTCGGGGATCAATATTTATTGTGGGGACTTTTTGCTGGCACTACTAGGAAAAGTTTGGTCATTTTTTCTGTACTTTAAGGTTTTAACTGTAGAAGGTTGAATTATAAACTTGTATAACGCAAGCTTACTACTTAAGTGTTGCATTGTTATTTATTCTGTTATATTATATTATATTATTATATTATTATTAGAATACTTTGAGATAATTATGCTTCATTTTTTGGTTTCAATATTATCGTCTATATCTGTGTAATTCCTCAGTTGTCCAGGTCTGATCCATAGTAAAAGAAAAATATAAAATCTGTCAACTGGACAAAAAGTTGTAGGAGTGAAGACGTTTCGCTGCTCGTCCAAGTCACTTCTTTAGTTCTGGTCAGATTACTGGTGGACACTGCCTTAGCTCCTCCCTTCAGATGGATATAACTACACTGAAACTAAAAACACAGTTTCTGTTTGTAGGCTAGCTCTATTGAGCTACACTAAGTGTGCACTGTGCCTGAGACCTACTTAGCCACGGCGGACTGGGGTACCAACACCTTGCGACAGTGTTGGTACATTCTCTTATGGAGTGGCTGTTTAGTTTCTCCAATGTTTATTGTCTATATTTACTTCAGCAATATATCGCACTTCAAATTTTATGACTGTGACAGACCACAATTTATTATGAATTATGTCAAAATCCTGTCTGGTCTTGTTCTCATGGACCCAAACATGTGTCTCATCTGGAGGGAATTGCGTCTAGTCCCACATCCAAAAATGAACTAAAATTTGAACAATTTCATTAGTAGTCAATGGAAATATCTGGAAGTTTTGGTTTTGTCCACATTCATTTAACTACTACTTTTTGTCTAGTACTTGTCAGCAAAACTACAACAAAATAAACATTGCTTGAAACCAGTTTTAAACCAATGAGCTATTTAATAAACCATGTGCCACCAAATGAAAACCACTGCCCTATATCAAAGTCAGTAAGGAAAAACTATTGATGCAGATCTTAAAACATCAGATGGCGCATTACATTACACTAGACTGATGTATAGCTCAGACACTGCTAGCGCAGCGCTCCTCACCCGCCCCCACCCGTAGCCATTCCACTTTGAGCTAATCACCCATTTCCTCTCACTGTCCAATTGACCCCACCCTGCTCCAAAACGCAACGCCCCAAGCTGGCCTAGCAAAATCATTTACACACACAGCAGCAGACCAGACCAAATATCTACAACTCCAGGCTATGAAATCATCAAGTAATTGTGGTAGGCTAAACTAAACAAGGATTTGGAGAAGTGCGTAAACATGCATCTCCAAATCCTTGCTTAGGCTACGGGTTCAAATTTATTGACTAGCACTAGACTAGCATAGATTATGTGTGATACGACATGTGGAGTTAGCCTAGACAGTTTAGACAGCGTTGTGGGTTTAAAATCCTTGACGAGCCTAGCATGGGTTACATAAGAACATGCTTTGACATCAGGGGCGGCACCAGACATTTTTGGTTGGAGCAGCTATGGAGGTGCCAAGTTCTTCAATGGGGGCACTCACTTAACATGTTAATTTAGAGTCTTATATGGATCCGAGTGGACCCACTCCCTCTACCACGTTTGCTTCGCTGTTCCAAAAAAGTTTAAATGTAGTTATCCCCTGTAGTGATTTGTGAAAACTAATATGGAATTCTTTTTTATATTGTAATCTCTTTTTGAACACTCTGCGGTTGCCATTTGAACATTCTGAGTCAAGATTGGATGTGCTATGAAAGTGGGGCAAAAATCTTTGGGGGAGCAATGGCCATCCTAGGTAGAGCCCCCTCAACCCCTTCCTCCGATGCCGCCCCTGTTTGACCTTATTTATAGTTGTACTTGGACAGAACCGGGGCTAGCTAGAAGGTTTGAGTCAACTGTCTTGTCCGTGGTATTATAATGAAGATTTATGTAATCAAGTTTTACAGGTTCAAATTCATTGACAAGCACTGGACTACTATGGTTCGTGGATTATACAAGTACATTCATTCATATTAGCTATAGTTGGACAGCTAGCGAGAAGTTTTGCGTCAACTGTCCAGTCCGTGCCATTCCAAATTATTTAGATTTATTTAAATGCGAGTAAACATGGGTGACTGGAAAAAGGCGGGCAGACAAGCAGACGTAGATATGTGGTTGGAAGGCATCGTGATTGTGCAAAAGCTGGTCCAGACACTTGGCCGTGCTTCACAGCTGCTCCACTTTGACTAAATCTGCATGGTGAAATATTAGAGTAAACAGACAAAATGAAGTGAGAGGCAAAGCAAAACCAACAACGGTCAGTTTAAAATAATGTTTATACTGAAGACGTGAGGGCTGTTCTGCGCTTCCAACAGCAAAACAGCAGACACGTATTTGATAGTTTAATAGGGCACGTTTACTGCACCAGAAAAACAATTGTGCTGTGTGTGTGTTGTGACATGCTCCGAGGAAAGTATTTTACAGCTACGGCAACTCTTGGATGATGAGTTTGAATTTAGCTGATACAGTGGGCCACGATAATCACTATATCGACTTATCGTTTAATATATGAAAACTGGAACAATATATTTTGGGCCTCAATATTTATCGTAAGTACTTTTTCTTTGTAAAACTGGGGAGATTTGGGGTATTTTTGTTGTAACATCATAACATTTGAGCTGTGGAGGGGTGAACAAGTCCTTTTTTATCTTGTCTTTAAAATATTAAAATATCTATTAGAAATTATTTGTTCATTATTGTGTGTAAAACCTTGTAGCGCTGTAATTGAAAAGGAACTGTCTAAGATTTTGATTTAGAATTTCAAGATGCAAGCAGCGATAAAGGGCCCTCACAACCCTTGCAACCGCAAAGGGCATGTTTCAGTGGGAGGGCTGCCAACCCTGGCCTGACGTGATTCAATAATCCGGTGTGACGTTATAGATAAATGTTTCCATCCCATGTTAAGTTTGCAGGCCATTTAAGCCATTTAAAAAAATATATATATATAAGTCACATCTCATTATGTAGAGGTCATCAAAATACACAAACAGTACATTGTGTCCATCCAGATATGATGACGTTTGATGAGGTTACAGGGATTTTATACCTTCAAAATGGCCGCTTCGAGACCTATGCAAATCCTTTCACAACTTTAACAACTGCCTCAGTTTGGAGTCTGTCAGATCAAAACCCTAAGACAAGTTTGTTAACATATGAGGTCTAGATTTTGGACCTCTCAAGTTTGAACCAATATGGCCAACGTCTTGTGTGGTTTAGGGCAGGACCATGATATACTTTTTTTCTCAAGCTGCTCTATGTACCAGCTCTTTGCTCTATGTACCAGTTTATCATGAAAGCGCCCCCTTGTGCTTGGGCTCTGTATTGGAAAAACTTGATTGGTTCATCCTTAATTTAAAATGTATTAGAATCTTGTATCATGAAAAAACAAATACACTGATACAAGATAACATTTTTAAAACACTGAACGATTAGCTTTAGCATGCACATTTGGCGTGTCAGCAAACCTCTAACAAAAGCCTAAACCTGACACAGTAATGGCCTGCGATGACACACTGTAATCATGGCTAATAACACGTTCCATCTAAGCCTTTTTTTTTGTTTTTTTCATTTACAACATCCAACTTGTAAAGATCTTTTGGAGAGTCATTGTAAACTTTGTCAGATACGCGTCAGTCAGATTACGCACACATGAGTGCTCTGGGCTTTGACCTTCAGTGAGACTGTAATATTTGATTTCCATGTGGTTGGAGGGGGTTTGGGTCCAGGATCATGCACGCGCACACACACACACGCACACACGCACACACGCACACACGCACACACGCACACACGCACACACGCACACACGCACACACGCAAACTGACACAATCACATCCACAGGCACACGACGCACACACCACACACGCACACACGCACACACGCACACACGCACACACGCTAAATGAAACACAGAGGCCTGCAGATGTGGACAGATGCGGAGTTAGCCTAGGCTATGGGTTCAAATTCATTGAGTTGCCTAGCATAGTTTATCGGTTATATAAGAACATAACTTGACATTAGCTATAGTTGGACTTTGACAGAGCTAGCCAGGAAGTTTGCGTCAACTGGCCTGTCCGTGGTAATAAAATGAAGAATTATGTACAAGTTTTGAACCAAGCTAGTTTAATGTGATAGCAGCCAGATGCAGGGTCAAAGGGTTGAACCGGAGTTAACCTGAGTTGAGACAAATTCACTGACCACATTGAGCACTGGACCAGCATGGTTTATGCGTGATACGACATGCATTGGCATTAGCTATAGCTGGACTTGGACAGAGCTTGCTATAAGGTTTGAGTTAATTGTCTGTTCTATTAAAATGTGGATTTATTTAATAATGCAAATGCAGGGCCAACTGGAGTTAGCCTGGGTTTAGACAGTGCTATGGGTTTAAAATCACTGACGAGCTTTGCATGGTTTATAGGTTATATAAGAACACGCTTTGGCGTTAGCTATAGTTGGACTTGGACAGATCCAGAGCAGGCTAGGAAGTTTGAGTCCACTGTCCTGTCCATGGTATTAAAATGTAGATTTAAGTAATAAAGTTTTACAGGTTCAAATTTATTGGCAAGCACTGAACTAGGATGGTTTGTGAGTTATACAAGTACATGCATTGACATTAGCTATAGCTGGACAGCTAACTAGAAGATTTGGATCAACTGTACAGTCCATGCCATTCCAAATTACAATTATTAGTATTGAACTAAACTAGATGGCTCTCATTAGATGTGGGGCGAACTACTGTTATGCCAACAGTCATTATATCTAGGCCTACTAGATAAGAAAATGTATTTTAGCTACCCACATAAAAAATGTCATGTTCTAATTCAGGCAAGTTTTTAGTGCTTGAGATTTAGCAACTACAGAAGAACTACACAAATTTACTCTACACATTGTGGTTTACTTTCATAAAACAAATAAAAAAGCTCTGAAAATTTATCTGAAAATCTAGCATAAAAGTAACTGATTTACTTGGCAAAGATGGGTCAGCCGTCACATCTTGTTGCTTGTTGTGATGTTTGCACCTGGTAGTTTAAACATTAATGCACGTTCACAAAACCTGAACCTCAAACTCTTGCCAACTCCAACATAGCTCCCATACGTTCCACAAAGATGATGTCATTTAATTATAACTTTGTGTAATTATAGAAGTGGAGTTAGACCCATTCATTAAAATTTACCATCTTTTCAAATCTAACTTTTGGTTCCTAACAAGCTCTGAATAAAACTAATGAGACCGCAGTGCAGTGCTTGGGCTTTGATTTAGAAAGCAAGTCCAATAATGTTATTAACAATCTTAGATCTTCCAAGTCAGTGCAATACTGAAATACCATCCACAGGAAAGCTATGCAGAAAATTCAGCCCGAAATGTCAAACGTCACTATAGTAAACCTACGAATTACTGAAATGAGACCCCACCAGACCCTACCGGACCCTACCAGAGGGTACAAGGAGAAGATCATGGACAGCTTACGGAAGGTGGAGAAGGAAGAAGTCATTGATCGACAGCTGTATTACAGGCTCTATATTGGTGAGTCCATTCCTTGCATGTATGGCCTCCCAAAAATCCAAATAGGGAGAACCCCTCTCTTTTCACTTGTATCCCCACATCAGTAGCAGTGGAGGCAGCAAGGAGGAGACTACTGCAGAACACTAAGCTAAAAGAGAGAACCAAACTGTCACTTGACCAAATCTGCCAACTGCTGGAAATTTGTTTAAATACCACATATTTTCAGTTCAGAGGAAACTCTCCCTTCAGATAGATGTGTGGCAGTGTCCACCAGCCATTTGATCAGAACTGAAGAAGCGGTTTGGATGAGCAGCAAAACATCTTCACTCTAAAACTTTTGTCCAGTTGACAAAATTGAATTTTTCTTTGGCTATATACTCAATACAGTCAAGTGTTAGCGTGGGTTGGCGCATTTGGATGTTGAATCAGTTAGTCCATACTAATGCTGCATTTACAATGGATGAGAAAATGTGAAGCACTGTAATGTAGGCCTATAGAAACATGATGTTAAAGAGCAATGAATTAAGTTTGCTTATGTCTATATTCAACAGGACCATCACCACCAGTGCAGTTTCTTAAGGTGAGGTCCATTATACACATATTTACATTAGAGTAGATTCTCACTGAAGGCATCAAAACTATGACTGAACACAAAATGGAACGCAGTAACAAAAAGTTTTACATTTTAGATTCCTCAAAATAAAGCCTTACCCTTTTCTTTGATCACTGCTTTGCACACTCTTTGCATTCCACCAATGAACCCCAACAAGGCACAGCTGTCAAGTGAAAACCATTTCAGGGGACTTCATCGTGACGCTTTTTGCCACATAATTTATTTTTATTTATTTATTTATT
>KN481568.1:0-15821 GCA_000787095.1 Periophthalmodon schlosseri
ACTAAAATAATAATAAATAATAATAATGTCGAATATATAAAAAAACAGCCAGGGTTTCCCAGGAGAGCTGTTTTTGGGTCGAGTCTGCCATATTGCAAGACAGGTTTTCCACACAGAGACAGCAGAAGGACACAGCTGACTTCAAATTCCCCAAGTATACGTATTTAACCATCACTGACAAAGATGGTTTGATGAGGTAAAAATGTTTCTTAGTTCTGCTTTTAAACGGTTTTGCAGTGCTTCAAAGTTATTCCTTACTTTCCCAACACATTCTGAGCATCCTAACTATTCACCGCAATGAGTTCATGAGCTCTTTTCACAACTTATAGAGACCAAAGTGGAGTTTTGTCATCATGGTAACGCTCACAAAAACTAGCATTCCAACAGTGCACTTCCTGGTTTTTAGATGATAAACTGTTTTAGAATAAGATGCAGACAGAACCAGCTGTCTTATTTTGCCCTAAGAACTGCTTTTACAATATTGTATCTGTACTGGGTCAAAATACATTTTATTCAACTACATAGACAAAAATTGTGTTCCACCACTATTATACTGCCCAATATAGTAGCATAACATGTTTCAGAATAAACTGCTAACCACAAGAAGCCAAGGACAGAATTTCCACATAATTTTCATCCAACATCTCTGAATGAATAAAACACATCCCCAAACTGCTTTTGCAAAGCAGAGGTTGAGGTAAAGGAAAATATGATCAAAATGGTGTGAATTATTGCTCCCAAAACCATGCAAAATTCCTAGATATATATCTAATACACACAGAGCATTGGTGCATTTTGACTTCAGTATCACTTTAAAATTTTCAAAAAACTCCAGCATTCTTGTGCATTTCAAGCAATAAACTCCTGAGAAGTTACAGTCTCTTTGGTCATGAATAAAAAATGTATACAGAATGTTCAAACTCCAGTCTACAGTCGGTCTCCATCTGAAAGTGTGTGGTCTTCGAGGACAATAGAACATACTTCAAGACTCCAAAATTACAGCCACCAACAGATATAATAACTTTCCCCAATCATCACAGGTTGGGCACTGCTGCCCTTCTGATTCCTGATTCCAAACCAAGCTATTCAGAAGAGTGTTGTCTCTGTGTATTTGGGTTTTGTCAATTCTCTCTTCAAATGTTTCACTGTTGTCCACGACTTGAAAGCAAAAGAGACATTAGTGATGGGTGGTACCAGTGTTTCAATCAGACACCAAGCAATGCTATAATAAGTACTGCAATATTAATCCCTATGAGCTTTGTATTAAAATCCATATAAACTAATCTGCAAAAGGTAAAACAAATTTTACCTTGGCGTCATTGTCTTTGCTCACCAATATAAACAATGTATTTTTAAAAATTTACAAAAACGTAATTAAAAAAAAACAAAAAAACATTTTCTTTTTCTTGTTTCTTTTTCTTTTTCTTTTTTTTCTTTTTTACCTCAGTCAGTAGCGACACATTAATATTAATATTAATATTTGGTATCTATCCGGCCACAAGAGACCATTCCTTAACCAACCTTTAGGCACAAGGTGTATCAAATTCACTACCCAACAAGAATTTTTGTCGTAACAGATTGAATCATGAAAAACACAGCTAAAATGATCATAACCTTCTGACTTCAGACACTCTATACAAATTAGGGATGAGTGTTATTTTGAATGATCAGGATAAATGTAGATAAAGTGAATAAACTACTACTACTACTACTACTAGCACTACTACTACTAGTACTACTACTACTATTACTACTACTACTGATGCGTTAGTCTTATATAGTGCTTTTCCAGTTGCCACAGCTGATCTGGGGTAGACTGACAGAAGGGAGGCCGCCAATCTGCACCATCGGCCCCTCCAACCATCACCAATGCACTCACTCACACTCCACGTTCATACTAGGTAATGTGGTTGAAGTGCCTTGCCTAAGGACACAACGCAGTGGCACCTGGAATTTCCAGCGGTCTCCCATCCACGTACTGACCCAGCACTGCTTAGGTTCTGAGATCTGACGAGATCAAGCTTAGACAACGACTTTTGGCCACATGGGAATAATATCTGATGTGACCCTATCTGCGTCACTTAATTCTATAAACATTTAATCTGTATTTCCAGGATTTACACCAATCTGCTCAGTTGCAAATTAGCATCCACGCTATAACCTGGCATTAGCATGTTTCCAGTTATTCTGTCTTGGTCAATTTATTGTTATGCACTGTCAAATAAAAGAATACCATACCAGAACAGTAAATGAATACACACTTTAAAAAAATAAAAAAACAACTAGATGTTTACTCGCTAGCACCTATCGCCGCTAGCGTGTCAATCTCTGCGACCACATGCTACCAAACTGTCTCTCCCTGTTCTCTTACTGCCAGTCAAAGCAGCCTCTTTGTAGAGCAGACACATGTCACACATCAGAGCGCAGAGCCGGCAGAGAGACCTGTCACCTGCTCCGTCGCTACGCCGGAGTCCAGCCGAGACCACAGCACCTCACCTCAGGCATGTCACTGTACGCCAACGACAGCAAACCACACTGTTCTCGTCAAACTGTTCCCAGCTGTGATTGGTAAACAAGGGAGAATGTTAAAGATCATTGCACTTTTATGGGGTATTAATTACTAACACATAACATATTTAAATCACCACGTTACCCTTTTACCTAGCTCATCTTCTCTTTGGTTTCTATGCTAAGTCACATGTGCATCCCGCTAATGAAACTACTGCACATTGCATCAGGTTGTAGTGTATTGTTTTGTATCATACTTTTGTATATTTATGAAAAATTGTCGTGTGGGAGCGTGGGTGATAGGTAGACTTATGGGCTGAGCACTGGACAGCTTGTACCTCTTATCATAAAGAGGGTTTGAAGAGGGTCTAAGGGAGATCGCAAGATTACTCAGACATGCATGGATGACATCTAAAACATCTTCAGGCACGTTTTTGATGAGGAAGCTAAAAAAATTGATTTAGCATAATACACCTTCTTTAAAGATGCACTGTGTAACTTTTCTGGTGGGGGTCTGTCACGTGCCCCGCCGCTACACCAGAGTACAGCCGTAACCACAACACCTCACCTCAGGCATGTCACTGTCTGTGCTTATTGGCCAAGTACGAGTCAGGCTTGTGGAGATGCAAGCCTGCTCATAGTAAGGACAGATGTTTTCTATGTTTATCAACGCAACCAAATCATAAAAAAAAAATTAAGACGCTTTTATTTCATTCTATACTGGCTGAAAAGTTACACAATGGAGCTTTAATGTCCATTTTGCACAAGACATGGGGTAGAGCAAAAATTGAACAAGTGGACCTTTTGTTACTGGGCAAAAAAAACATAAAAAACGGTCTTTTTTTTTTTTACTTTGATGAAATATTTGAGTTAGTCAGAAGTCTCTGTCATAATTCTAGATAAATTCTAGACATTTTTTTCAGATCAGTATAAAGGGACATGTCAACCTCTTTGCGCTACTGACAATAATAAAAAGTGCTGTAGTGTCTAAATGCAGTTACTCCTGACGGACAGCGGTACAAATCTGACATCTTCCCCACTTCTCCAGGTGAGAGCGCAAACATGTGAGCCGCGTGATGCAAAGTGACAGTCCACTTCCTGCGTCCGTCTGCCTGCACCAGCACTCCCGGTGGTCCCCAGGGAGCCCATATTGAAGAATCAGGCCCCGGGTAATGAGGTTTAGGCCTGGGAACTGGTGGCAGAGGAGACCCGACTGTCACAGGGCTATAGCCGGTAGTGGTGGATCATCAAATCGAGTTTATTCTGAAGTTCCATTACAGCGGAATGAATCCAGACCCAGGGCATGTCCCAGGAGACGGTAGCTAGTCTGGGATGGTCAGGATAGTGGTCTGCTGCTGGAAGAATTGGAGGCTAAATCTTGGAGGTAAGCAGGTTTAGCAGGTTGGCCATAAGAGCAATCTCAGGTTAGAAGGGAAGCGGAGATGTATAATTGGGTAAGGTGGATGTCTGAGTGGTGTATTGTTTACCTGTGGATGTATTATAAAGATATATTTGGGAAATAATTGGATTTTTATAAACTTTGCTAATTTATTTTAAAATTCAAAGATCATTATTGCTGGTTGCTGATGTTGATAGAATCCCGGAGAAAAATTAAATAAATAATAAATAGATAAATTATAGTATATTATATATTATAGTAAAGACTTTTTGTGATTCAATTCAAAACGCAGATTCATCCATCAAACTTTTCCTACAATAGACCTGATTATTAAACATTTGCGTGAGATACCAAATGTAGAATGCAAAGGTTCAGTTATGTCAGTAGAATTTAAAGCAACACTGCACAACTTTCTAGAGGTGCCACATCACCAACATACTTTGGAACATTTGCCGTGGAGTTAGGTTTAGGTTTTAGGTTCTATGCTGTACTTTGGAGTATTACAACCAAAGGAACATTTCCATGGAGAGTCTGCTAACATGTTTTTTCCCTGCATTTTCATTGCAATAAAACATCCAAAATGAAAAAAATAAACAAAAAAAAACAAAGTTGCACGTACACTGCCGCCTACTTTCTTCTTAGGTCGGGTTTTGCTTTTTTCATACAAGTAGAACCAACCAACCCATGTTACCTATTGAACACAACTCAACTACGGTTCCATTAGTTCATTATACATCATTTTCTATTTCTCCTTAATGGCCTGCAGTCTCATTTACCCAACCACAAATGCGCGTAAACGTAGCCTCCCCATCTCTCTGAATGGGGTATGTGTGAGCAAAAGCTACTATTAAGCGTTATATACCCATGGAACACTGAAAGAGTTGAAAGCCACTATAACAGCTATATTATATCCGAGTGGGGAGCGACATAAAAGAAAACATTTTTGACGCAAGGAAAGAGCCAAGGGACAAATGAAATCCGCGGAGAGACAGCTACTTAAAAGAGCATTTGAGCCGGAATTGAAACTTCGAAGCAATCGCAACTCAAGTGTGAACTGTCGTCGGGAAAATAGAGGAGCATCAAAAGTAGCGGAGATAGAAGGGAAAATGACAATGACAAAGGGAAAAAAAAAAAAAGTCTCTTGAGGTATAGTCTCGTGGCGATGTTGCTGTGTCAATGTCGGAATGAACAAAAGCATGGAAAATGGACCCCGGTAATGTTTTTCAATTATGCATTCACAGAGTCATATTATGCATCAATTATTATGCAATCAATATTTCATGAGCTTTTAACCATGCTGTAGTATTATTTACTCATCAACAGTTGTTGGCTGTTTCATTCACATGTTAAAAGGTCTAAACTGTGCAAACGAGACTATTTGGAGTTTTTAATGATGAAGCTGCTCTATGTAACTTTGGGTTGGGGGGAGTCCACCTGCTTGTCTCATGGAAATGTCATTGTTTTGTCTATAATGTTCCACAGTATGGCATATGTCAGTCGGTGTTTGTTGTTTGTTGTTTGGTTGGTTTGGGTGCTTGGTCTTTGACTTCCACAAAGTTCAATGCTGCTTATTATTATTATTATTATTATGTATTTACTTATTTTGCCCCTTCTAAATGGACAAAATAATCTATTACAATTAGTACTGCAACTAACCAATGCTCCGCAGCCTTTCTTAAGTCTGTTAAGTTCTGATTAACTAACTAACTTCATAACTGAATGTTGCTGAATGTAACTATTTATTATAAAGAATAAAACATAGTGTAGCCCCCACCCAAAAAGCCACATATATAGTATAGTACGTGTGTTAAATGAATGCCCGTCTGAAAGGACAAGATAAACTAGAGGAGTGTGAATTATGAGGGAGAATGATGTTTCAGGCAGGTGCAGTGTCTCTGGATGCTGTTTTTATAATTAACACGAGGGGGGTTAATCCATTTGTCACTGCAGGTGGTAAGAAAAGTCATCAGCTGCCAGAAATGTGGATTTGGAAAAAAGACAATAACATCAAATTAAAGCTTATTTTTTATGGTATATTTCTATTTCCATGGTCGTCGAACAATATCCCTAAGGTTATTTTAATAAAGAAACCCAGCAGGGGGTGACATTTTTTTTTCAAGTATTGGGCAGTAGTATGAGTTGCATGGACATATTAAAGGTGCACTATGTAACTTTTCTGGTAGAGGGGCCGCAAACTGCATGTCCATTAAGATGTTATTGCTTTGCCTGGAATGTTCCACAGTATGGCATCAACATATAAAATATATATGTGTTTATTCAATAACATATGTTTTTGTTGCCAAAAAAAAAAAAGAATATCTCGAAACATGGGATCTTTATGTGAGTGGACTTGCCTGGTGGTGTCACCTGCTCCCTGCTTGTCTCCATGGAGATGGATAAGGTTAAAGCTGTACTGCAAAGCAATGAATTTTACATGCCGTAATATAGCATTCTTCATTTTATTATGTTTTCAAGTCATAAAGCTCAATCAAAAAAAAAACAAAAAAACATGAAATGAAACAAAAAATGATGTAAACAAAAATATATATAACCTAGACCATGGGTGTCCAAACTATGGTCTGGGGATGAAACGCATCCCTCAGCTTGAATTGGCCTGAATGACCATTGGTAGTACTTTTTACTGCAAATATATGTAATTCTACCATCAAAACCTGAATAAAATTACATTGCATTGTGATAAAGATCTAAAATTAATGTTCAAAGCTTTAATTAAAGGTACGATATCTCTGCCAAACCTCTGTTAAATGCTTCCATCTGATAAATGTACTGTATTGAAAACTGGTCTGTGCGACATCATTTCTAACCTAGACTACATCCTTTTATTGTGCAGCTATACCTTTTTGAACATGTAATTCTCCGACAGTACCGCAAAATCCAACACCTTGCAGCAGTTAAAAAGTCTATAACCAACAGCATACAGTAAACCTGCAGTATTAAGTTACCCTGGAGACAGATCAAGACCACTCCAAGCACTAAAAACTACCAGCAAATCCCCTCTTCCCTCCACTAGACCACTTCACTGCAGCAAATATGTACTTGTCACTATGCATTGAGCTTGGTGCTTTCATCCCATGTCCCCGCCTCATTTCACCGTTCCCTGGGTAGCACTTCTGTGATTACGTACACACTCGGAGTGTAGGCCCTTTTCAGATCAGATCTCTTCCCAGACAGCCAGGGAAAAGCCAGGAAAAAATATGAGACCCAATGCTGTTATCAACCTTTACATTAACCTCACACCGGGATACCTTTTTGTTATGTAATAAACCACAAATGGAATAAATACCTTGTGGTAGAAAACAATAATGTTGAATGCTAATAGTTGAATAGTCTAGTCTAGTCCTATTTATTTGTTTTATTTTCAAGTGAAAGTGACTAAGTGAAAAACAAAGTAGTTGGCTAGCTAGTTTGTGACTGTAAAAGGCATAAATTAGCTTGCTTGTTGGTCAGATTGTGTTAAAACAAAGCTCAAATTGAAGTCTATCTGGAGTAATAGAGCTTCAGACAGAGCAGTGCCTCAAGATAGCTTCAACCCCTCCATGGAAAGTTGATAAGATCAGCTAAAAAGTATCAATAAAAACACTGGCTATGAAACATATGCAGAGTAGATTAGTTCAATGTCATACTATGGAACATTCTAATCAATGCAATAAAATCTTCATGGACACAAGCAGATGACGTCCCCTCTGGAAAAAAAAAAAAATACGCAGTGCGCCTTCAAGAATCCGCCTCACCTATCGCTAGCTTTTATCTTGTTTTTGGTTTGAACTGGACATTTTATGATCTGGAAATAATACCCACGAAACCGCCAAATTATGAATCAAAATTATGAAAAGACGTAATGAGCCAGAGTCCGTGTTTATGATCTGCCCACACGCTTCCGAGTGGCTTTTCATCACAGGCACTCTCGAGGCTAGCTTCTCCTACGCAAACCGCTTCAAATCTGTTAGCTAGCGCACAAAAAGAAAAAAAAAAAACCACACAAAACAATCAACTCTTTCAAACGGCGCTAATGAATAGATAGAGGGATAATACAGTGTTTAAGCCTTTATACCACGTCACTGTGTAAACCGCAATGTGCTGGCTGTCCTTCGTATATAAGGTGTTTGAAAAGCATGTTAGATAGAGGAGGACTAACAAGAACTGGCAGGTCCATGGTGTTTCAAGTGGATGGTTATGTAGGAGAGATCGACCTATTGTGCGCACTCTACAGAGGTATGTCAATGCTAGCTTGGTGTTGGAAAAGAGAAAATGTTGTTTGATTTCTGAGATCAGAGAGACGAAGTAAATTTGATTAAAAATGGCTGTTATGGAGGCGGACTTGCAAATATTTGACTAGGAAAACCAACTTTACTCATAAAATAATATGTTCTTAAGTTTATATTGCTTTTTCCAAGCTTGGCAGTCTTTTCAAAGAGGGGGTTCGCTCTATGTTCCCACAGCTATATGCTAGAATATCTATAAGGTTGTAGGGTAATGGTTAAGGTTAGGGCATATTTTTAAGATTATTATTTAAAGAAAGACTGTGTAACATTTTGGAGAGCAAGATCTGTGGAGATTACAGTAAGCACGCATTTTTTTTTTCTATACAAGTGAAATAAAAACAAACACATGCATATATTTATTTTTAGCTAAAAGTTACACAGTGGGGCTTTGAATGTGAGAAAACAGGACTGTGGGAACATAGAGCTGTGGGAACATATGTTCTAATACCTCATAGGGGATTATTCATTCATCCCACATACTCAACGGTGGTAAGTTTAAAGCCATGGGTGCCCTGGGACGAACTGACAGCAACCAATCAGAGCCAACTGCCTCCCCAATCATTCAATTACACACTGTAAAGCTCATTTGGGTGAAGTGTCTTGCCCAAGAGCATACTGATTTGGGATCAACAGCATTCAACCATCGGAATAAGTGTTGCTCAACATTTTAAGAACTTTGTAGCACAATTGTCAATGATATTCTGTTCTGTTTCACTAACTCTGTAAGAGCAGATTCAAACCCTCACTGTTTAGCTAACATGTTGCAGCACTCTAGCTTTCATAGTGTTTTTAATTTTATTTTATCTTAAAGTGGATATGACAGGTTAGACTACTCATTTCTCCAATACATATAGTTAACATGATTATTTTATTATGATATAACAGATGAAATACGTAGAGGTAATTTACCTTAAATTACCAAGCAACCATGATGTTAACAAGAGCCAAAACTTTATAAATAGTTATGATTTGACAAATAAAAACACCTTTATTTTGTTAAATACATGTTTAAACTGTCAGAAACCCTCCTTTTATGTAAATTGAGCCTTCATTTTGGATGAAGGTCAGCGTAAATTATTAGATGGTAAATAGTCACATTTTTATAAAGCACTTTTCCACCTTCAGGGGCACTCAAAGCATCAAGTGACCCATTCACACACACATTCATACACCAGTGGACGCAGATAATGGAGGTGTCTTGCCCAAGGATACAATGACAGCAATCATCTGTGTGAGATGGAATCGCCAACCTGTGGGTCAGTGGATCTGACCGCTCAACCATGACGATGTTTATGTCAAGAGTGGGATTTGAACTGCCAACATTTGGGTCAGAGGACAAACTGACTAAGCTGATGTTTCCTATAAAAAAGACCTTATCATTTCACCAGTCCACTATGGTATTTTTGTATAAGACCCTTAATTAGCGCCTGCACATTTTCACTTCTGTATTAATATAACCCAGATATTTGACAGCAACACATCAAATAAAGTGTGATAGCACATTGTTAAATGACTCGTGCTAATTATGCACTTCTCACATTCTCTATGTGGTGTTGCAGTCATTCCTATGAAGCATATTGCCATAAAACCTGGAAAGTGGAATGACAGCTACAGTCTTAAAAGACACATATTATGCAAAAATGTCTCTCTGCGCTTTTAACAGTGTTATATTATTAAAATATACCTGGAGTTGTATTTTGTTTCATTCACACTGGTTTAATTACTTCATTTATCTAAAGGCGTCTTATCTGAGCACTCAAAAAAGCTCAGTTTGCATTTTCCCCAGATTGTTACATCACTGGTAAAAATCCAAACTTATCCCATGCAGTTTTTACATCCATAAATGAACAATGGACTCATTTATGTGGCCTAAGGGCTTCATGTGTTGTTGACAGCAGAAGGACCTAGAAATACTTAACCCAAAGTGACCAAAAGCATGTCTAAAAGGAAGACTATATACTCGGCGTTCTTTAAAGGTTATTGTGCTTTTCTAAGCCTTTCTAAATGAGCCTTGGTAATCTTTAGAACAGCATGGCTTGAAGTTTTCTCATTAAGGCAATTTGAGAACAGAAAAAAATTTGTTTGGTAAATGTGTATGATCTCCAAACTTGGAGGAGCACTGAAGAAGAAGAATAACAAAAATAACAAAGCCAGGATAGGTTGAAAAACTGAAATAATAAATAAATATGAAAGATTATAAAATCAAACACAAAGTCGGCGATGTGTAAATGATATCCTTTGTCATTACATATGTAACAGAGTTCAAAAGTGACTGATTCCTGGTTCGCTTGATGCAGATCGGCCAAGGCTACAACGCTATCAAGTTCATCCAATCGTCACTACTTTTTTTATTTTTACTTCACTACATTTGAGAGCAAGTAACTGCACTTTTTACTCCACTACATTTTGGAACTGGACTGAAGAGTAAAAAGTACTTTTCATATGATTTGAGGGGTTATTTTTACCATGTTCGTCATAACATCATGACTAAAGTTTTCAAATCCAAGCTTCGAGCAAACAAAAATACACAAAATTCATAATAAAAATTAAAGAAAGGATTTGTATTGCAACTGTTGGCCAAAATCTGTATCATTTTTTAACCAATATCACCACATTTAACACTTTAAGAAATAAACACTTGCGTGAAATACTTTTACTTTTTACTCTTAAAGTACATTTTAAACAGGTGCTTAAATACTTTTACTTAAGTAGATTTTTTCATGTAATACTTAAACTTTTACTGTTCTTTTTATTAAGTAACAAACTTGAGTAGTTCATCCACCACTGCTATCCACAAGGTATCACAAAGTCTGAAGGGCTGTGGGGAAATCTAAGTTTTATTTGTCACTCCAGTGGCCACTGTTTTTTATTTGATTGTACCACTTCATCTGTATTTTATTTTGTGATGGCTGGGAGATTCCCACCAAGTATAAAACTGAGAGTTACCCCTCTTTTGGGAGAGGCAGAGCTGTTTTGGGGGTCTCTTTTCAGCCAAGTAGTACTGTTTGGAGGGATTTGGGTGCTTCACCTGTGTTTCCTGCGAGTGACAGGGACATGATCTACCATAATGGAGAGTCTATTCATGGACCTAAAAAAGAACTGGATAAGCCACTCCCCTCTATCCCCCTCCAGATCGAGACAGTGGCCCCCCATAGGTACTGCAGCTCCCGGGAGCTCCGGCCCAGAAAGAATTCTCCTATAGAAAACAATGCATTTTTGGGAATTCAAACCGCCCATGTTTGGCTGACAGGGCATCCACAGCTTTAACAAAGGTCGGGTTCCGTAAGGATTCTTCTGTATTTTCACAACATGAACTTTTACATTTTTTTTTTTTTTAATCCTCAAAGCACCTAAAAGTTAGCTCTGTAAGAGTCAGCCTGCACTAGCTCTGCTCTAGCAGTGCTCTGATAAGTCAGAACTAATCATGTGGTGCACGTTTCTGACATCACACGTTGGGTGGCGCTAGGCCAGTATTCAGGAAGTGTGGAAGAAATATTAGTTTGAGCATTTCACGCCAATGAGCACAGGCCATTGAAAACAAAACAACGCCATCTTTGGTTCATCTCCCAGATCTTATTATACTTTCATGAGTTTATTTCAACAAAGCTGATTTATTCTGGTGTTTCTGGTAACAGTGACAAAGTTAAGGATGGTAAGGAAATTTATTTATAAAGCACAATTCATGCACAAGCAACCCAAAGTGCTTCACAAAAACACAATACACACAAAAACGCCAAGGCAGGAACACTGCTGAAGCAAATCATTATGTTTTAAGCCCAGATTTAAAAGCATTTATAGAGCAAATCTTAATTGTTTCTTTCCACACCCCACACCTGTGATACCTGGTAGTAGTGACTCTGGTTGTTGGTTCTGTAACACAACGGGTTACAGAACCATGTCAGGGTACAGTACAATTTTGTTTCCAGTACAATATGAAATTCTATTCTATTCTATTCTATTCTATTCTATTCTATTCTATTAGCATCACAGATTCCACAAAACCAAACCAACATATTTGTATACCTATGGTTCATATATCCAACAAACTGAGTACACTAAAAAGGCAGTTTGTTGTCCCCCGTCATATCTGCTTGCCAATACCACCTGCCCGCAAGATTGATTTTGGGCCACTTCTGTCACATTGTGGGCACTGCTTAAGCTGCTAAAAACTTTATGAGGGTAGTGAGAGATGCCCTGTCTGACCTCTTGGATAAATATACCACATATAGCATTTTTCATGCCACTTTTGCTGCAAGCAGAAAGTCATGAAGTTGAACTGAGAAGAAAAGGATGGAATTCCAGTAGCCCGGGTAGAATCGATGATATTGACTTTGAATGCTGTGAGGGCATCTGTACAGTACTGACAAGACGTTTCGGACACTAAAACAGGCACATGAACTGAGCATGTCTGAGAAATTACGTAACAATAGGTAAAACAACTTCCTGCCATGTGTCTGTCACTGTTGGCCAATCACAGTCTCCCATCTTTACCACTAAACTAATAGCATCTTAAGGAACTCTTCATTTAAACTATGTCAGAATCGTTCTCTGTAGCAGCAGAGCGATAAGCCTCTTCAGCCTCTCCATCTGCTGCTGTTCAATTAAAATCTGGTGGGAGGTATTTCCCATCATTCTATCCATTCATCGCATACCTTACCATATTAGGCTTTAAGCAACCCATTCATTTGTTGCTGCATATTTTACATCTGGACATTATGAAACTGAAGCAGGTCCCTTAATACATTAGTTTGAATGGCCATCCTGTTTTTATAATAGGCCCAAGTCTAATAGAATCCACCTCAAATATGTTCAGTGTATTTGAACATATTGTCCCTATCAAGGGTTTTATATCAGATTTCACCACCTCTGCATGTCATGAAGAGTTCTACACATTTTTACCTGCTATACTTCATGTGTCAGTGTTACAGCAGAGACAAGACCACATGAACTGAAAATGCTTTGAAATTAGTGCACATTTCACTAAGAATTGCAAGATTAAGTCTCAATAAATAATGACTGATTGACCTGTAATAGAATTAGGACACTTAACATATCTCACAATCACACTGGTGATGCTTTATATTCATGTTACACAGACCATATCTAACAAATTTCAGGCATATTGTCTAAAAAAGACTTGACATTGTATAAAAAGTATAAAACATTGGAATAAAATATAGTAATCTACCACAAAGTCCAAAGTCTATGGCTAAAGGAAGTTCATATTGTCAGCTAGGTCTGATTTTGACAATGCCCCCCATTTAATAACTAAAATAAAATAAACAATTTTAAAAAATACTAATAATATTTAAATTTCACTATATTCACTAAAGATTTGGTACATAAACATCAACTGTGCCAGATTCGAAACAAGTCCATAAAGGTTAAGGTGAACTTTTATCCTGAAATCTTTAACTTTCCCATGTTTTCCCATGTAATGGCCCCATATGCATTAATATGGCCAAATATCTGAAAATTCTATCCGTCAGTTTGGGGGTATGTGATATTATTTCTGTTATAGCAGGTGAATTGTTGGAGACACAGAGCTCACCTTGGGCTTAATGTGAAGCATATTTGGTATGAAACAGTAATGACATGCTATGGTGTCGCAATGTTACTGTTTGTGTACTTTAGAAATACATTTTTTAAGATTTTTGTTTTCAATAAGTGGTCTAATAATAGGGAACAACAGTACACAAACCTCTTTATTGTTATATTGTTCATCATGTCGGTATTCTTTCAATTTTCATTACTATGTCACGCTGTATCTGACTATAGCACCGGTGTTTTATCACTTGTAAAATTTTGTTTGAGGCTTGGTCCAACAATGACATTTTGTTGAAACCAAAGACCCCAAACTCATAATGGCCCTAGGTGTACACAATTTTTTAAAACTTTTTTAATAAGAAAAAAGTTTTAAAAAATAATCGCGGTGGAAGGGTCTGGCTCCCAAACAGTTCATTCATTCTGAGGTGTCAGTTAATCCTTGACTAGTAGTCTGGTTGTTTTAATAAATTAGGTAACAAACATAAACTGTGTCTCTTTAAAAAAAATAATCTCATTATTATTATTATTTGTCCAAAGGAAAGTCCAAATGAAAGCATATTCTATATTTTTCTTTCAACCTCTGTCAAAAGTGAAACAGTCTAAGCCAGCGCTAGTCACTCAGGCAAACAAACAATCTGGCAGGACTTAAGCCAGTGCCGCAGTGCTGGTGTCTGCCTGTCAATCAACTGCCAAGGGACAATCTGATTGGTCAGTTTTAACGCTAGGGCCAGCACCTTGCAGACCAAAGACCTAAGGAAAGAGAGGACATTTTTGAACGTGTAACCCCCAAAATAACACCAAATCTACTCATACTACTCATATTTATGTTGTGTTTGAGAGCATTTTAGATCTAAAAAATACAAAATTGTGATTTAATTGATGAAATAAAATATTTTTTTTGCCATTACGTATTGGTGAGTTACACCTCTTATAGTTACAAAAAGCAGTGCTAGAATGACAACAAAAACATGAAAAAAAAAAAAAGTGAGGCCAAAATTTGGAACTCGACCACACCATTTCTATATTATGATTTATTTCAAAATCTATGTCAAAATCCAATCTCATGTCTCATCTCGTCTTGTGCAAATTGTGTTTCATCCCACCCCGATAAATTGGTGATAAACACAAAAATACGCGGACATACACACACAATTATTATTATTATTTACAGCCTCCAAAAAGTGCCATTTTCAGATTGTCAGTGTGTGACATTGTGTTAATAAAAGTGCAGTGCCGCGTGTGTTATTAAATTGGATGTAAGTTACACAGAAGGAGCAGGTTTTAATAAGATGAGCTGCATGAACGAGTCCATCCAAACTGCGACGGCGTATTCGTCAACACATAACGAAGCTTAGCGTGTGCCGACCTGCTCGATTGGCTCACGTATTAGGAGTAATTAGAGACCGTTACCAGGGTGGGAAATGAATGAATACCATCAGACGTGTTCCAATTAGTCCTGTTACCTCGCTATCACTACAAGTAAAATGTCCAACAAGACTATAAAGGCACAGTATGTAACTTTACTGGTGGAGGGTAAATCAACTGGAGATAAGGTAAGGTACACTCTGTTGCTGCTGTAAAATGTGTCCTCTGCATTTGACCCATCTTTCAAAACCTTAGCTAGAAGATTATGTTTTGGGTTGATGGGGGAAATCGGAGTGCCCAAAGGAAACCCATCCAGACATGGGGAGAGACACGCGAACTCCACATACTCCATGCTGTTTGAATGTTCAACGGTATTAACATGTCTATCTCTATGGAGACAAGCAGGTCAAATCTGAGGAACAAATGCGAGATAGATAGGTTTAATGACATACTGTGGAACATTCCGGACAAATTCATAACATCTCCACAGACACAGGCCTCCACCAGCAAAGTTACACAGTGTTACATAGAGCACTTTTAAGTAGGCCTACATATTTACATTTCATCATTAAGTTATATTTTAGGTATCTAGTTGCAATAGTAGGTTCTGCGCTGTAAATTAATTTTAAAACCTCTTTACAATCTGAGACCGGAACCCAAGACCCTCTAGTTGCGAGTTTGCTAACATTTTTGCCAGTCACTGATTAGACCCTACCGAG
>KN481568.1:15879-29385 GCA_000787095.1 Periophthalmodon schlosseri
TATTTCTTGTTCGTCCATTGTGAACACTGCAGAATTATTGCCTCTTAAATATGGCTTGTACAAAGTTGAATTGCCTTTGTACTTTCCCTCTCCTCTCCTCTTTCTTCTCCTACCACGGCCATTACTTTATGTATTGATCCAGACAGTGAGTACAGCCTCGTAATGAAGGGCCAATAATTCCTTGGTTGGTTCGGTTAATTTTCTGTTCTTTGTTGCCCTGACCACACTCTAATAGGTACTAGGTGCAGTTACAAAGAATGTCCCAGCATGCAATTCCCTCCTCCTTTATTGTCCTAATGTAAGAGTAGGAACATTTATGATGTACAGGCTCTTCACAGTAGCTCAGCTCGAGACTCCAAAGCAACACCCAACTCAGGCACAGTGGATGTCTAGACACGTATTTGATGTAGCCATTATTATCTGACATCTCCTCATTGCGTGACAAATAAAGGATATCTTATCTTACTGTTATCCCCTGTAGTAAAAATAATGTTGAAATATATATTCTGAGCTCTAGAAAATGGAGACAAAAAAGAAAACATTTTATGTTTTTTTCCCATCCATCCATCAATTTTCTTCTGCTTTATCCGGGGCTAGGTCAGTGAAGCTGCAGTGTAAATAGTCCCTATTTACACTGCACACACACTTCCCCCAGCTCTTCCGGGGGAACCCCAAGGCACTTCCAGACCAGCCAGGAGACACATTTCCTCCAGTGTGTCCTGGGTCTTCCCTGGGGCCTCCAGGAGGTATCCAGGACAGATGCTCAAGTCACCTCAGCTGGCTCCTCTTGACATGGAGGGACAGCAGCTCTACTCCGAGCTCCGCCCATGTGAGCCACCCTGAGGAGGAAACTCATTTCAAATACTTATATCTGCGATATTGTCCTTTTGGTCATTACCCAAAGCTTCTGTCAGTCTGCCCCAGGGCAGCTGTGGCTACAGTAGTAATTTACCACCAGCGAGTGTGGAGTGAATGAGTAATGAATACAGTCCCCCCCTTCCAGCTGGCCTTTGTTCAGGTTTACCTGTGCTCTATGGTCTTCTTCTGTCAGGAAAAAGCTGCCACACTATCAGACTACAGCAATGTAGATAGCATCTAGTGGATATGTGTACCTTTTGCCAACTACCACACTTACAGACTTTTTATTTCCGGACCTATTGTCCGGGATTCTGAAACAAGTTCCTACACTTGCATGCACTTCAAGTTGAGTTGAATAGTACATATGGCTTGTTTAACCTTTGTGGTAATCATTTACATTCCCTCTTGTCGGCTCTGGCTCTGACACACTCGCCCTTGAGGGAGAAAAATGCGGCTATTAAAATGTTCCTTTAATTGTCTGTCGTCGTGGAAACAACATTTGATATCAGACGCTGGTTGCTGCAGTTTCGCTTCTCTATTCATTTCAACCTTGCACTTTTCCCTCTTTCTATAACTTCATCTAGTCTTTTTTTCCCCCTAACCAAGTTTAATGCTAAGGATGTAAACATAGGGACTCAAATAAAATGGACTGAAATGCTAAATAACTATGCACTAAATATAGGCTTCTGAGTGTGAAGTGCATGTAATAGCACCGTTTGTGTGATAAGTACATAATAGATGCTTTAAAGCCATTTAGGCAATTCTCAGAAATGCAAAACCTGTACATTGTGTAAGTCTTAAATTTTCATCTTGTAATAGTGCAAAATTCAGAGTTTTTTCAAAAGATTTTGTGACTTCCTGCCAAAAGTGTTTATTTTAAGTGCTGGCAGACGAGGTAGGTTATGAAGTGAAACTTTTGGAGATTGTTGAACAACATTACAAACCATTAGCATAATTGCCAAGTTTTTTTTGTTTTTTTTTGTTTTTTTTTTGACTGGGGCAGTTTGTGTTTTGTAAAAATCTTTCTGATTGGTCGAGGATGGAGCAATCACACCTACATATGCAGCAAGGTCTGGGGAATGATAGAGAAAACTCAATTTGGCAAAAAAATTAAAATAAAATAAAATAAACAAATGTCACAGTTACATTACGATATAAGGTTCACATTGTAACATGGAAAAAAATCAACTTCCTGACTTCATTTGAACCATATCGGGGAATGAAAGCAACACATCAAAGTAAATATCAACTTAAAGTAACAATATGTAACTTTATGGAAGTGGCATTTCACCTGTATGAGTCCATGGATATAGAAAGTTAAAATCATACTTCAGAATATTCTTCATGGAGATAGATATGTCTAATGCCATACTGTGGAATAATATAGCCAAATTAACAACATGTCCATGGAAACAAGCAGGAGGAGGAGTCAGGTTTATGGAGACGCAAGCGCTCTCACACTAAGGACATGTTTTTTTTAATGTTTTCAGTGGAAAAAAAAAAAAATTGTTAATTTTTAGTTGGGGATCTGACACCTGCTTGCTTGTCTCCTGCTTTTACTCCACAATATAGCATTAAACTCTCCATGGAGACAAGCAGTGATATATGCAAGATACACATTTACTGTCATACTCTAGAACATTCCAGGCAAAACAATACCACTGCCATGTAAAGAAGCAGAAAAGTTACATATTGCACCTTTACATTATCACTGCATCTAAGCCATCTGCCCTACCTAAGGCATCACCATACACTAACTTATGACCCCTTGAGTAGTTGAACAAATTTTTGATTGAATGGTTGAGATTATGTTAAAGCAAAGCTCAGATTAAAGTCGTATCTTGAGTAAGATAAGTTGAGTTTTCAGAGAGAGTTCCTGCAGTGCCTCCCGTTAGGAAATGTTGATGACATCAGCTGCAAAGTATCAATAGCGCTCATAACTCTAGATAACAACGACGCTTTCCCCACAAGTAACACCGACAACTGAAACTAACTTCTGAACTATCCCTGCTATTTCCCTAGCTATCTGGCCACTATATTATCTCCCATACAAAATATAGCAAGATATGGATTTTGTTCCCAAGCAGTGAACATTGGCTGTGTAGTGGTTCATTACCTCCACATTGAAATCTAATGGAAATACAACAGAGAATGCACAAAGGAGTTGGGGTAATTGAAAAAAAAAGCAAAATCTGCAAATGCAAGCAGCTATTCTGTTAATAAAAAAGTCCGAATGACACGAGCTATATAAAGAAAAGGGTGCATTGCGTACTTCATCTTAATTTAACGTCAATGAACCAACAAGCTAAACAAACATTGCCTGGTTATATTGGTGTGGTGCCCGGAGTATTCTTTTAATTGTGTCATTTAATTGTTGGCGCGATGCCTCCTGAATCATTCCAATGGTTTAACTTAATATTTTGATAACCAAGCATTATGTTAATAGCGAAAGGTATACTTATAATTTGCAGTGGTAATTGCTGCCCGGCTAGAAGGAAAATGTTATAATAATTAGCGAAACTGCAGTGTTGTTTGTATTCATAAATGCCAAAGCTGACAATGCAAGCTAGCAATATCATACAGTTAATAAGGCACTTAGTTTGTATTAGACTTAAAAGTCCAGTATGCAACTTTTTCTGGTGGAGAAGCCGTCACCTTCTTGCCTCCGTGGAGATGTTATAGCTTTGCCTGGAATATTCCACACTACAACATTAAAGAGGAGGAGAGGAGTATTATGCAAAATTAACTCTTTAAAGATTTCTACCATGTTATAACGTACCTTCATCAAAAACATGCCTGAAGTGGTTTCATATGTCGTCCATGTATGTTTGAATAATCTTGTGCTCTCTCCCGTCCACTATTTGAACCCTCCTTGCGGTTAGCTGTAAGATTATGTCCAAGACTCCACAGGCCTACGTAACCCATGCTCCTGTGTTGCAATTTTCCATAAATATACAAAAGCATGATACAAAACAAGACATCACAACTTCACAGAACTGTTGCGATGGCGAGGTAGTTTCATTAGCACTGACTGTGTTGTGATAGCGCTCTGAAGGGGGAGTGACTTAGCTTAGAGAGCAACGGGAGGAGGGAAAAACAAAACTGCAATATGTTGTTTTCGGCGAATATAGCATTTTCAAAATAATAAAAGGCAACATGGTAATCTAAATATGTTATGTGTTAACGATGCATACCCCATAGAAGTATAATAGCCTCTCTTTTAATGTATCTATCTCAAGCAGCTGTGCAAAGGCAACTCCGCTCACAATAAGTTTTACAACGTTTTTTGAACAATAAAAGCATCTGGAAATGGATAAATACAAGATATATTTAATGCCATACTGTGAAACACTGCAGGCAAAACAATAAGACTCTACCAGAAAAGTTATACAGTGCACCGTTCGTGACAAAAACAACTTGGAGGAGGTAGGTTGAACTCTTGAACCAAAATTGAAAGAATATAATCTAGAAAACATATGGTAATTGGTGAAATATGTAAGTGCGACAGGTGCTAATGTAATGGTCGAGAGATGCCAGAGGTGTTTGAACTCGGGGACTCTTAATGAAGTCCTTATGAGGTCTGAGTCAGTGGCTGCGTGGGCGAGAATGAGCCACAATGTCTGCAGCTAATGGAAAAGTCTATAAGTAAAATATATATAACCACACAGTAATTGTACACATTATGCAAGGTTGTACTTATTGGTTGATGATAACTTCAGCAAAGGTTGTGTGTTGCAATGGTGATCAAACTAGTCTATAAATGTTCTATCAACCGATATATAGCTAAGGTAACCGACAAAGGGTTTTTTTTTTTTTCTTTCTTTGTATGCATTAAACCACTTTTCCTTTCAAATGAAGAAGGTAACTTGTCTATGAAACTACGGTGTGAAGAAAACGTTTAAATATTGGTGAATAAAAAGTGTTTGCCGCTAGACTTAATCGCTGTGGGAAGAAGAGCAAGTCAACAAAAGTAAAAAGTAAAAATAAAAGTACTTTGCATTGAGATCCTGGAATGTTCCACAGTATATAATTTAACTTTTGAATCCACATCCATTCAATAGCAGATGCATTAATAGCCAGGAAAATTTCTTGAAAAACACGCATTCTTTCTGTGACCTGGGTCGGCTCACCACAGATCTGAACTGTAACTTGACCATCACCTGCTTGTCTCCATGGAGAAAGATAAACTTAACACCATACTGTACAGATCCATAACCATGGTACATCTTTATGCACAGGTAAAAAATATCATGTGAAAAAAAACTACCATTTGAAATACATACACTTCAGGCTACTCAACCCTCCACCCCCTCAAGCCCAAAGTTGCGGAGGGAATAACTGAAGATCTTAATGAACGTTGTATTGAAGCTCGTGATCACATTGTCATATTTATAGCTGCTCTCTTCAAACAGAATTGCCCCCTGATGGGTTTATAGTCTAAAGTGTATCGGAAAACTTGGAATGTTGTCAAAAACACTTTTACCCCAGGTGGTCCTGAACACATCCTTAACTTTAAGTATGAAATGATGACTTTTAATGGGCCATTCGAACTGCATTGATTAGCTATTATGGTAAGTCATTCTTCCAGACAGGATACTACCTCAGCGGTGCAGGTAGCATCAATGGAAAAGTGTTTTTAGAATTATATAGAATTTTACGGCAAAATGTCTATAAAGATGACAACATTCTCTCTTTGATATAATCTATATTACTAGATCATCTTTCTTAAAGGAACTGTATCTAGTCTGTGCTCTTACTGTTTTTTGAACCTGCACATAGAGACACATACAGGTTTTTCTCAGTATATGAACAGGCCATGGCTCATGCGAAAGCTCAGAATCTCCAGAATTCACTCACTGAGCTGCAGAGGCTGCACTAGCACTGATTCATGATTGGCTGCAGGTGCTGGGGTTCAGGTAGTGAGGGTTCAAATCAGAGAGAGGCATTTTAGGTTTAAACCAACTGGATTCCAGCATTGAAACTGGCAACCCAAATGAAAGACTCACGTGAGGCTACTGGATTCCGCATTGAAACTGGCAACCCAAATGAAAGACTCACGTGAGGCTCATTCTGCTTTCTGGTTGGATAATCATTTTCAGAATCAAAACACTAAATTATAACATAAACAACGTGGCCATCATGTCATATATTTTTGTAATTAAGAGCGATATTTGTGTGTACCTTGTATGTGGGGACACAGGTCCGAAAAAATAGCTAAAAACATCCATCCTATGTGAGCGGGCTTGTATCTCCACAAACCTGAGTCTCATTTGGCCTTGCTTGTCTTCATGGTAATGTTCCTTATATCTGTGATGGCTATAATATTCCACAGTATGGCATATAACCTATCTATCTCCATGGAGAATGTTCCAAACTATTTTTGTAACTTTGTATTTCCATGGAATACTGTAGTTAACATGCTACCTCCAGAAAGTCACACAGTGTTTCTTTAACCCCACATTATACTTTCAGATTTCTAATAATTCATTTGCGGGACCATCCTTGCTCTTCACGTCACCTTGCACTAAGCCCTTTCTCTCTCTCTTGCACTCTTTCTTTCTCTCTATCCCCAAACTCACAACAATAGCCACATTCAGAGCTACTTAATCACCACATAACTCGCGTTGTTAGTTGACGCTACATTGGCCGCTGACAGGGGACTAGCGGCGCTGCCTGATGGGTTGTTTGTCTATTAACCAAAGCTCGCGTTTCAATTTCACAAGCCACCGAACAGCCCTGCTTAGCCACACTAGACTGATATGACAGAGACGGGGTTCAGGAGAGAGAGAGTCCATTGCTGTTCGTACCAGGGCTGACTGTATATGCTAACACTGTGGGGGGATAATCATGATAACTATCCAAATTGCGCCATTAACCTGCTGGGTCGCTATGGCGATTTGGGCTGTTTGGAGAGAGCTGGGAAGACCGGGTTAGAATAGCGGACAGGTGCTGGTTGGAGTGTACACAATGATGATACATGGTGAGGTGTATAAACTGTGTTCAGGGAGCTGTACCTGATTTTTACCGTCTTAAAAACGTGACAAACAGAACTAGTTCATTTTAAAAGGTTTGCAGGTTTGCAGCACTTTTCACAATTCTCAGAGTTTTGCCATCAAGGTAATGCTAGCAGCAACTAGCATGCTAATGAGTACTTCCTGATTATTGGACAATAAAACGCTTTATAATTAGATGTAGACAGCACACAGTGGACAGATTTTGACCTTAGAAGCTGGTTATACAACAGATCTGTACTGGGGCAGATCTTTGTATGTATCAAACCACTTATTTCATTTCAAATGTGGATATTTCCAAGGAGTAGACGTGGAAATGAAAATGAAGGTCACTTGTTATTTTTGCTACAACTACAAATACGTATAGTCTGGAACCAGATTCTGTGTCCACAAATTATGATAGGCGTGACTGACAGGCGGACTAACCAATCAGAAGAATCCATAGTCTGTTAACTGCTAATTGTGTAAAAAGTGCATTTGCTAAACTAATACAAAAATAAACAAAAAATATATATATAAGTAAAGCAGTAACAACTCTAACCTTCTGTATTGGTTTAGTAGTATGGAACTTTTATATTTAAATGCAAAGCAATAATGGAATTAATTATTATTATTATTATTATTATTAATGAATTAAGTGAAATTTTTTTATTTTATTTAATTCACATATATTTCTAATAGCTTTCTAATGGAGATTATATTAATTATTATATTTCGAGTGCAGAATAAATGAGTTGAGCTGTTAAAAGCAACCTTGAATCAAGCTATGCAATAGGTTGCACAGTTGGAATGTACAACTTAATAATGTTGTTATAATGAATTCATGAAGCAGTCTTATATTGGGAAAGACAAGTGTAGTCGCACTTGTCTATATTGGTTGAAGAGTATATTCATTTAAAATCCCACTAGAGCTGCCATATTGTGTTCTGATGGTTTGTGGTTTAATCCCATCTGCAACAATTGAGTTCATGGGCTAGACACTTCATCCACCTTTCGAGTATGAATGCGGGGCGTAGATGACTTAGATGTAGACTCAAACCTAAAAAAAAAAGCAGCCTGGACATTTATATACGCTCTTATTTTTGCCCACTTGTCCTACTGCATCACTTGCTGGGGACAGGCTGGGGAAACCGCTATTAGACCTTTAGAGTCAGTGTATAAACAAGCCTTAAAGCTCTTTGATTAAAAGCCTCTAATGCAACATCACTGTAACATCTTGGCAAAATATAACCTTTTGAGTCTTGAAAATTACAGACTCTTTTCCAATCTGTGTCTGGTTTTCAAGATCCTAAATGGCTTGGCTCCTGACTGTTTGAAGGACTTTGTGAGCTCAATCTGTGTTGGTTTTCAAGATCCTAAATGGCTTGGCTCCTGACTGTTTGAAGGACTTTGTGAGCTACCGTGCTACAAACTGTGCGATCCACAAGAATAGCCTCTCTGCATGATTGTATTGTACCTTTCCGTCACGCCACCTTTGGACAATGGGCTTTTTCACTGAAGGCTACTACACAGTGGAACATGCTACATGACTCCATAAAGTCACATGTCACAATAAAAGGTGTTAAGATTGAACTAAAAAAGCACTTAAAGAGCACCCAAAACTGTAAACATTCATGTATAATGCATGTGTACTTTTTGTGTTTCAACCCATTGTGACTTGTCTGTGTTTTGTCAAATGTTTGTGGGTTGTTCTTTTCCCTAACTCTGGTACAATGCATCAAATCGCTCTGTGTTCCAATTGTACATGGTCCCTTTTAAAATAAATAAATGAATAGTTAGCTCTATGTATGTCACATCTGCTGCCCACATCCAACCAGGAAGTAACATTCTAAACTTCACAATTTATTTATTTATTTTTTGTTTTTAGAAAAATCTATACAAGATATATGTTGTATAGGTTAATCTTATAATGTAATGATATAATGATAACTATGTTTTTTAGTGAAATGAGTCTCTAACCATACCCCGCTGCCTTATTTTGTCAACATAAGCTTTTGGGAGCAACCGTGAAATGAGAGAAGCATATTGTGAATGATACGCTGAGCACATAAAGTGAAATATGGCTAAGAATAAATATACAAATGGGTCTGTATACCCCCCGCTGAGCCCCAAGAGAAGCCTATTATTTTAGTGGAGCTTGAAAGTGACTTTGGCAGTGTCTGTCCTCTCCCCCAATCCCCCTTCACGTCCAGTGTGGAGGATGAGGCTTCCAGATCTCTGTGTTGGACAAAAAATCTCAATAAAATACAAATACATAAATAAAAATGAATAAATAAAAATCACACACATGCACACATATAAAAAAAAATGTAAAAAGAAAAAAAAAAAAAACAGTAGTAGTAGTACTAAGAAAGGTACCAGTAGTACCTTTCTTCAACAGAAAAAAAAAAATACAAAAGTACACTTTGAATTCTTTCTTTCTCATGTGTGCTCCCCCATTCTTTCTCTCTCCCCAACAGCCATCATTTGTCTTTCATTTTAGGACACATCCTCTGAAGGCTACAAGTTAATTAGACACTGAGTCCTATCTGTCTTCTCTCTTTCTCATTTTCACTCTCCCTCCATCTCTCTCTCTCGCTGTCTGTCTTTCTCCATATATCCGTCATATCCCCCCTAGCGTCTTTCTCCTCCCTCTCTATCTCTCTGTCCTCCTCACTTCTCTCACTGTTCCTCCTTTCACTCCCTCACCCCCCACTCACCCCCCCCCTTCTCTCTCCTCTTATTAACTTCTTTTATTCCCCTCTTCCTCTTTCCCTCCCTCACCCCCCACTCCCCCCCCCCCTTCTCTCTCCTCTTATTAACTTCTTTTATTCCCCCTCTCTCTTTCTCCCTGATCTCTGTCCCTCCCTCCTCCTCTCATTCTCTCTTGCTTTTTTCTCTCTCCTTCTCACTTTTTTTTTCCTCTCTCCCCATTCTTCCCACCCCCCTCTCTCTCTCCTTCTGTATCCTTACCATTCTCCTTCTCTCTCACTCTTGTCTCTCTCTGTCTCTTCTCTCAGTCCTCTCTCTGTCTCTCCCTCCTCTCAATCCCACACCCCCCCACTCTCGCTCTCCCTCCTCTCTCTCACTCCCTCCCTCCCTTCCTCCCCCTCTCCTGCTTTTTTTTTCTCTTTCCTATATGAATGAATGAGTTTGTCCACTGATCTGAAGGTTGGCCGTTCGAATCCCGCTCTCGACGTAAACATCATTGGTAGAGAGGTCAGATCCATTGACCCACAGGTTGGCGGTGCGATTCCAGCTCCCACAGATGAATGTTGTTGTTGTGTCCTTGGGCAAGACACTTAACCCACCTCCCCCCCAGTGTCTGCGTACACTGGTGTATGAATGTGTGTGTGAATGGGTGAGTGGTTCCTTCATGTAAAGCGCTTTGAGTGCCTTGAAGGTGGAAAAGAGCTGTATAAAAATGTGACCATTTACCATTTTTTGACTCCCTCTCTCTCCCCATTCTTCCCATCCCCTCTCACTCTCCTCCTGTATCTTTACAATGGTCCTTTTCTCTCACTTCTGTTTCTCTCTGTCTCCTCTCTCACTCCTGTCTCTCTCTCTCACCCTCCTCTCACTCCCTCACCCACCCCTCTTACTCGCCTTTTGAATCCTTACTATTGTCCTTCTCTCCCCCTTTCTCTCTCTCTTTATTTCCTTCATTTACTCCCCCTCTTCTCCTTCTTCTCTGTATCTCTCAGTCTGTTGAATATCCTCTCGTATAGCTCCAGTCAGAACACAGTGGGCAGCAGTAGTGGGTGCGTGGGCGATTTGTTTTGCCTGAGCTGCAGTTCAGACATATTTTCCTCGCCCTGTGACTGAGACTTGAAGATTTCTAGACGTACTATCGTGAGTGGATGAAATACTCCAGTCTGTATATGGGTTTTTAAAGCTTCACTAGGTAACTTTTCTGGTGAAAGGTCCACCGCCCACTTGTTTTCATGGAGATGTTATTGCTTTTTTACTTGGAATGCCCCACAATATGCCAATATTATCAATCTCCATAGACACAAGCGGGTAATGGCACAAGGCCAAGTTACAGGTCGGATCTATGGAGAGGCTAGACCGCTCACGGTGAGGGTGCATGTGTTCAAGGTATTCTGAGCAATTACAACACCTGTAGTTGAAGATATGCAATATAGATGGTTTAATGCTATACTGTGGGCAAAGCAGTAACATCACCATGGAGACAAGCAGGTGGTGGACTCTCCACCTGAAAAATTACACAGTGCACCTTTAAAATAAAAAAGAATTAATTAATAAAACAATCTATATGTTGAAAAGGATGCTATAACATGAATAGTGGAAGGGAATTAAAAATATATAATAATTTGAATTCAATAACCCAAAATAAATTATGTAAAAATGAATAACTACATAAATAAATACTAATTCTACTATTACTACTACTACTGCTACTATTACTACTACTACTAGTACAACATTTTAACTTCTTTAACTTTTTTTATAATGTCTTATACTACACTTGACTATTTTGTTTCTCTATTTATCTTTGCTCTCTATTACTTCACCCTATCCCTTATATATTGTAGATTTACCTGTACATATTCTATTTTCTTTGTATATTCAAATCAGTACACTTGTATCCTAACCTTACACATTATGTTATTGTTATCCTATCTGCTATTTCATATTTGCTTTTATATAGCTATAATAAGCTGTAAGCAATTTCCCTTGTGGATGGATAAATAAATAAATAAAAATCCCACATGGGCGTGTTCCATTTTATGACGCAATTATGGTGTTTCTAATCGTAGTCTATTGCGTTGCACAAACTGAAACCTCGCCAAGTGTCTGTTCTTTATACATAGTCTTTTATTACCCGAACCTCCTTGATAACCTTGGAGCCGACCCTCACGCTGGTTACACAGAGCTGAGCAGTAAAAGCCCATTGGATTTGATGGGCCGCCACATGTCTGTATATTATTACATGTGAGGATAATGTATTCAGATCAGAGGACACACAGAACATGCAGGGATGGTAAAAACCTGTTACAAACCATTTTACATGTATTCACAAGGTACATGAAATTGTTAAATGCAGTTGAAAGGTGAAACAATAACGACTAGGTATATACTGATATATTGAATATGAAGTGGGAACTACAATATTAGATGAGCTGTGCATGTTCTTTTTTTTCCAGGCAATGAAGTAAATATTAGTTTTGTCCCAGTATACAGATATTGTATAAGCAGCTCCTAGGTCAAAGGTCAGAATGAGACCTACTAAAGCATTCTTAAGCATTTTTATCGGCTGTGAACAAGGAAGTGTGTTGTTAGGGGGTAAAAGTAGCTCAGTTGTTTGTCCAAAGGGTAAGATTAAGGTACATTTTATCATCCCCGTAGGGAAATTTGTCCTCTGCATTTGACCCATCCTTCAGTGCTTTCAAGGCATCTCCTCAGAAGCAGTGGGCGCGCAGTCAAGCTTGGTCAGGACAACCTTAGCTGGAGGATTTGACCTATGGTGCATGTTTTGGGTTGATGACAGAAAGGACCAGACAACAGGGATCGAACCCAGAATCCTCTTGGTTTGAAGCATGAGTGTTAGCCCCTCAGCCACCCCTGATCCGAAGGGTGGCGGTTTGAATCCCGCTCTCGACATAAACATCGCTGGTTGAGCGGTCAGAGCCACTGATTTGCAGGTTGGCGGTGCGATTCCAGCCCCCACAGATGAATGCTGTCGTTGTGTCCTTGGGGAAGACACTTAACCCACCTCGCCCCAGTGTCTGCGTACACTGGTGTTTAAATGTTTGTGAATGGGTGAATGGTTCTGTGATGTAAAGTGCTTTGAGCGCTTTGACGTTGGAAAAGTACTATATAAAAATGTGACCATAACCATTTAGCATGCTACTGCTTCTTAGCATGCTAGTTGTTATTAGCATTACAGTGACATAACATTACATAACTCCACTGTGGTCTCTGAAAGTTGTAAAAAGCACTAATAAACTCAATGTGGTGAATAATTGCAATGCTTGTAATGTATTATGGAGGTGAAGAAAAACTTTGGACCACTGCAAATGAACTAGTTCTGTTTTTTCACATTTTTAAGACAATAAAAATCAGATACGGCACCTTTAAAGGGCCCATACTATGCAAGATTTGTTAGAGCATTTAATCAGGGTACAAAGGTTCATTGACATTTGTGTAATCCTGCATTTTCAAAACACTCTGTTCCACTTGCTGATGTCATACTATTTAAAGGAGCACTGGTGGGGGTCCCCTAATTGCTGGTCTCCATGGAGATGTTATTGCTTTCTCAATTAGGCGTGATTTATATTGAATAATTTGAAACACATGTAAAATACAGTAAAACAAAATCCCAGCAAAAAAAAAAAAAAAAAAGGAAAGAAAATAGATATACATTTTAAAAAAAAGGTCATGATTTTTGTCACAGACGGTGATGCCTCTTGAGCAGCTGACAGAGAAGGCAGCTTGCAGGAGAGCGAGGGGCGGATGGAGAACGGAGTACAAGGAAGACGGAAGCTAGTGAGGAAAATGTCGCTACAATTACCCGGGCTGCCAAAAAGAGCCTAATCAAATGGCACTTGGCACAGCGGGGCCCCAGCCTCACACAGCTGGTGGAGGGACAGAGAGAATGGGCTGTGACAGAGGAGAGGAGAGAGAGAAGAGCAGG
>KN481570.1:0-26658 GCA_000787095.1 Periophthalmodon schlosseri
AATATGTGCATGTGTATAAATGTATTCTACTCTGTCATAAAATAGCTTTAAACATTAAACCAAAATAAAGGGTAAGTGCCACATGAACCACTAAAAAAAAAAAAACTGCAGTGGGACCTTGTTGAGCTCGTCCTCCAGGACACAGGGCTCCAGTCCCAGTGTCCCAAAACTGTCCTCCTTCACTGTTCTGATGACACTGTAGATGTCCATGTAGTCTGTGCGAGACAGGTGTGACAGGTTCACATGAGGAGGAATCAGGTCATGGCTCAGCACATTTGAGTTCAGGTATCCCAGTATCTTATCAGCATTCCTACAGGGCACAAGCAGAATCTCCACGAGTTTCTAGACACAGATGTTATTTCTTTGCCTGAAATGTTCCACAGTATGGTATTAAACCTATCTATCTCCATGGAGACAAACAGTTGATACAACTAGGTAGGTTACACATTACAGTTCTAATCTGTATAGTGGAGAACAGCATTGATTGATTTATTTATTGAATCCCCATCTTTGCATTAGTAAAGTTGGAAATCTTAGATTACATCTTATCCACCTGTTGTTCGATAAAGTAGATATTTTTACTCAAGACACTAATTATGAACTTGACATTGTCTAAAAGTAATGAAATTTCCATACAGTGACCAGACCATTTTAATACAATTTAAAAAGAACTTAGTAGGGCATACGAAATGAGAGAGTAGCCAAAACTTACTCTGCCACACACTTCTCATTCATGATGTTAGCCTTGAAGCCCAACACGGCGAACACAACAAGAGTGGCCAAAATGGAGGTCAAGAAGTTGATGAAGGAGACCAGCACAGCATCAAAGTGGCAGTTATTGTCAATCTTGTTGTAGCTGGAGAAGGCTATGACCCCTCCAAAGCCCAAGCCCAGAGCAAAGAACACCTGCGTGGCTGCCTCTCTCCACACCTGAGGCTCCAACATCTTTTCCAACTGGAAAACAATTAAGGTACTTTATATTGACAGTAGTTTGTGTGAATGGATAGGATTTGGTGTTATACCTTCAGATGAAGGGCAGGGCCTATATAAATGTTCGAGTAATTTAAAGCTTTTGAAGGAAATATCCAAACAGAAAATCTATTATATTAATCTTAAGGTCCTTTCAAATGGCAACACTAATTATAAATATGTCATGTTAGATCATTTTTGCTGATGGAAAAGACATTAAACTATATGCCTGTTTGTGTTTCATGTGGATAGGTCTAGCAATTTCAGAACTATTCGCCATAAACCTAGATACAATTTCTGTATTATGGCAGTTAAACAAGAAATTCTAATATATTCTCACCTACAATCCAACCCAATATTAAAATATGACTGACATTATACAGCCAACCCTATCTGACCTGTACGAGTCCCGAACCGCACTGCACTTGCAGTCAGTGTACACAGGGCGTAAGGATTGGTGAGTCTTACCTTTGGTGTGAACATGTGGGCAATGCCGTCCACAGATCCTTTTAGCATCAACCCTCGGACCAGGAAACAGAACAGGACCACGTAAGGGAAGAGGGAGCTGAAGTACATCACCTGAAAATACAAGAGGGAAAATAAATGTTTAGGGTTGTGATCTTAGAAAGCAAGTTACACTGTCATTTAGGCAATGTATATAATTAATATAGTTTAAAATGTATAAATTACCGGTATTTATACTATTTTAACTGTAATGGTTGGCCACCTATGTTGCTGTTTTCACAAAGACCAAAATGGACCAAAGTATTCTTATGATTACTTGCCTGCCATACCCAGAACTTGAATATGGCAGGGCAGGATAAAAAAATTACCCCTACACCTAAAATCTAATCTCGTATTGGATAGCTGTGTCTCAATGCTACATACAACACAACAACACATTTAATCCCCCCCAAAATGAGGTTGCATTTCATTATAAAACTCCAATTCAGATCTAGGTCATATACTTATTTGTGTGTTTAGCCTCCCTGTTACATGCCCTACCTTCCCTGACGAAGCAATCCCTTTAATGACAGCCAGACAGACGATGATCCAGGCCACGAGCAGAGACAGGGTCATCTTCACATTGAGTCCTCCGCTCTCTGCAATTGTACTCGTGGTGTTCAGAGTCTGACGGTACCAGAAGTATGTAGTGGCTGAGCTTTTATCACACTCCGGCTCCACAACTAAACACAGAGGATACGGGACAGGTGAGCAATAGGATAGGTGTGAAGAAATAACACTATAGGAGAATGATTGCACTTGATAAACATAAAAGGTGCACTATGTAACCACCTGCTTGTCTCCATGGAGATGTTATTGGTTTGCTTGGCATGTTCTACAATATGACATTAAACTTTTCTGTCTCAGTTCTGCAAACAGCTGAAGCCACCAGGCCAAATTACATGTCTAATCATTGGAAAGGCAAGCCCACTCGCAGTAAGAATGCATGTTTTTCAAGATATTTTTGAGCAAAAAAAACACCTAAAAAAAAAAAAAAAGATTCATAGATAGATAAATAATTTTAGAACCAGATTTATTATTTAAGTCTGCTTCTAACACTTAGCTCAGTCTAGTAGAGCTAAGTCTCCAATTCTGCACCCTTGGCCTCTCTAACCATCACCAATCACACTAACACATCAGCAACAGTAACTTGAAGTTAAATGCATAACTATTGCCCATAATGCTAACAACCAAACAAACAGTCCAAATAAAAACACGACAGAAGTAATGATAACCATTGTATTCTTGAAGATAGGAGCTAAACAAGGTCATGCAGAGGCAGCACTGTAATCCTCTTGGGAAAATGAAATGATACACAGAGTACACAGAAAAGAAGCAAGACACTGCAATTTTAACAGTGAGGGTGTACACACTTTCACACCCGCACAGCAAAAACCACATAGGACTTGTTTAGGTCATTTTAATTCTGATGATATATGAAAAAGGTTACATGCAGTGTGGGGTACTTGGTTTTGAATATGATCAGAAGTGGGTGGTATTGAGTTTCATTTACACAGTTACATTTACTAGAACAATTTGTATTTCTTACTTGTACAAGAGTATAATTTTACTTTGAAGTAACAGTACTTACTTCAGTAAAATGTTTGACAACTGCCATCTGTGAGTGAATCTAGCGATTATAAGTGATTAAAGCTTGTGTTGAGATGATAAGATCTGAATGTTTATATTTAGAATTTAGGTTGTTTGTTCCTCTCAGTCTAAAGCCATTAAGGAAAAAATAGTCTATGTTTGATTACTATTATACTGTAGCGCTCTGGTATAAGGAAACACGCCAAATTTCTTCTGGTTGTTTATTTTCTGAACACAAGGGATACTGTACCATGCCAAAACAAGAGCCAAACAATAGCAGTCTCAACTCACTAGAGCCAGTCTCCAAAACAGGCCAGTAACTGACAAATAGAACCTTCACATCAACTTGTCGGGATAGCAACCAAGTGTCACATAAAAAAAGCAGTTACATCAACAATAACACATAAACAGGTACAAGAACAATAAAAGGTGTCAACTCTGACCACAAAATATCAGATCATTACAATATCTTAGCAATTATTTGGTTGATAACTTTTTACTTCAACTTGAGCAATATCGTTTTACATTATGCTAAACTGAGTACATTTTGTGAATACTCTATCCAGCTGTGTATTGTTGACTTACTTGCTAGTGTGCCATTCTTCCTTATTGGACAGTCGCTCCAAGGCAGAGGATACTGGAATGACTGGAAAAAGTAGAAGATGCTCCAACCTATGATAACATTATAGTAGAGCCCCACAAATCCGCACACCTGCAAAACAATAGAAAAATAGACAACAAAATAAATTACTGATTTGATTTTACATTAAAGGTGCACTATGAAATATTTCCAGTGGGCGTTATACCACCTGCTTATCTGGAGATAATACTGCATTGCCTGGAATGTTCTAGGTAAGTAAGGTATTTTTTTCAAGTACAGGTGTTATATTGCTAAAAAAAAAACAAAAAAACTTAAAAATGTGCAATCTTATTGTGGATGGGCTTGACTCTCCACAGATCTGATCTACTTGTCTCCATGGAGATAAAAGTTTAATGCCATTCTGTGGAACATTTTAGACAAAACCACAACATCTGGCAGGTGGCTGACCCTCCACCAGAAAAGTTACACAGAGCACCTTTAATTGAACAGTTTTTCAGATAACATGGCTTTTTTGTAGCCTGTGCCAATCTGCTGTCACTCTTGTGTATCTTGTCAATGAGGACATTCAGAGTATAAATAAAGCTGGGAAAAGCATGAATAATTAAAGTGCTCTCCTTTCAGCAGTGATATGGGCAAGATATTTATAGCCTGCTCTGCAGCAGTGTCTTTGCTGAGGGAAGGCGGACCTTTGATTCCCAGATATTCCAATAGAATGAGTGCTCTGGAGAGAGACGCACTGACTCCACATGCATTCTGGGTAGGGATCAGTTTCATGGCGATATTGACTTTCTGTAGTATACTACATTATCTCATACATGTAAAGATGAACAACAATATTAGAGTAAACAATAGACCTATAAGTTACATAAACAGACTTACAGTAAAACATCCATTTGGATTCTTCTCTAGTTAAATATATGCAATCTTAAATGGGCGCCATGTAACTTTTTCGGTCCACCAGCTGCCTTTCTCCTATGATTGCTTTGCCTGTAATGTTCCACAGTACGGCATTGCATTTTTCCAATCAAAATGCACTGAAAAACATGCATTCTTGCTGTGCTCTCCACAAATCTGACCTGTAATTGGGCCTAGTAACGCCACCTGCTTGTTTCCATGGAAATAGATAAGTTAAATGTCATACCATGGAATATTACAGGCAAGGCAATAGCATCTCATGGAGACAGGCCGGTAGTGGTAGTGTTTTGCAATTCATATCTATTCTCTTCTCCCATACCATTTCATTAGGGAATGAAAGTATAGCTCCTGCCTGTTTCATCTGGTCATTCAAGTCTCTGTAGAAAATAGTGCATTATTGTCCAGATTTTAAATACATAATAACATGGTTCACATTATCATGTTAGAGGAAGAGACTATTAAGATGAAGGGTTCAACCTACCTACTTCTCCCCAAAAACACTGAACACTGAATGCTATTCATTTTTTTCTCATCATATAGAAACATCTCATGAATGAGGTTATTGTGTTATAAAAGCTGTCACCATCAGGCTGGACATCCCGATCCCGCCCAGACGAGGACAAACATAGTTCCAGACGCCGATGCTCCCTCTGCGGATCTTCTGTCCCACAGCCAGCTCAAGGAAGAACAGTGGGATCCCGATAATGAGGAGCAGGATAAAGTACGGCACCAGGTACGCTCCTAAAGCATGAAGGGGTTGTGTTACTACATTTTCAGAATATTGTGTGTCTGAATGCCAAAACACACAAAATTGCTTTACAGTTTGGTGCATACGTTTATTTAGCCATTCCTCAATGTAGCTGCCTATAGTGACTCTCAACACCATAAATCACACTAAAGTATACATACAGACAAGGTTTATGTGCCTTGACCATGAACACAATAGCAGTATGCAATAGCAGTATGCAATAGCGGTATGCAATAGCAGCGAGGACTGAATAGTCAACCTTAATGTTTGTGTGTGAACAGTGACAATCAAAATATATTCTGTTCTCTTTTCCATTCTTTGTTACAAAAGGTCTTTTAAGACAAAAATGCTTGGTAACGCAGGAAAGAGCAGACACAGTGATAAGTGTGACAGCACGCAGCTTTAATGTGTTTATAACAGCCCCACAGACAGTAAATTAGAAAGTGAAAAATAGCCTTAGTCCATGCCCTTAACCTTGGACTAAATGAGTCTGCAGTTTGTAAGTTATCATTAGTTGTATTTATTATCTTGTATATGCAAAAACTAACACTGCTTCACTGTTAGTGTTAGGCCATAGATTAACACATGTATCACATGAATCTCAGGGTGAGGCTATCTGGTCTGTGGTATATTGTTACGCTCATTTTGTTTAGGGTTTTGTGCCAGATCAATAAAGCAGCTATATTTAGACATGCTTTTTATATAGAGCTCCTTTGGCACGAGGCTATGTTAATTTGGGAGTGCCATGGACAATAAGCATCTGTGCTGTTACTGTAACAAGGAAGATAGTTGATGTGGTCAGTGCACTTTGGTCAATCCCATGCATGGCTTTTGGACCAATTAGCTCGTCAATATTGAGCCAATGACAGTTAAAAATATATTATGTGCAAATGTGTGAAATATATGCTAAAAAATGATGAAGACTAAAAAGAAATAGGAAACGTAGTCATATTATCAGAAGGTTGTCAAAAAGAAAGAAAAAAAACAACACAAAAACAAAAAAAACAATACCCCAATACCAATCAATACTACAACTAGTATAACAACTATAACAACTATACTCATCTGAACAAAAATAGCATAAATAGGACAAAATTGCACCCTTCCTCAATAATTGTAGAATAGTGGTAATCTATATCAGAACTATAACAACACATGGTAAAGAAAGCTTTTGTGCTGAAAAATACATTATATTGTAAAAAAAAAAAAGGCAGAAAAGGTGTTTTAAATATGACTGTGGTCTTGAAATAAGTACTGAGCAGCAAACCTTTTCCTTATCAAAATGCATTTTAAATGTAGCTAACTACATGGCACCAAGTAATGGGGCTCTAAATACCCAAAAGCTTAAAGGCATTTCATTGTTGACTTACCTCCTCCATTTTTCTGACACAGGTAGGGGAAGCGCCATACATTACCGAGTCCTACAGAAAACCCAACCTGGGCCAGGATGTACTGCAGTTTGCTGTTCCAGGCGGGGCGCTCCTCATTGTCTGGGACCTGTATCTGTGGGACCTTTTTACCCCCTGTCCCAGAAACATTGAGAGAGCTGTTCTTATAGTCCAGCGGCTCTTCGTGAGCGAGCAGATCGGCCACAGATTCAGTCACATGTTCATGGCTTTGCGCCCTCTGTGTCACTTTACTGTTCTTCGGCATGAGGAGGACAGAGGTGAGGGGCAAGCTGGGACTGGACCGAGTCAGATGGGTCTAAAATGGGAGAGGTTCTGCAGACTTAATCTCTCTTTTTCAGGGAAGTGTAGTGAATCTGCAAAAAAAAAAAAAAAGAAACATTTTAAAGGTTACTGCATTGTTGTGTCAGTCTCTGTAACTGCAGTGCATTTAATGCATGTCATAATTTAGTGTAGGCCTATAAAACCAAGATGAAGGAGTTTTCCCTAACACAATAGTGGTGTATATAATAATTTCTGAACCAGATTATTCAATACAAATCCCTTTAAATATGTAACCGACCATTGAGTAGCATCACCATAAAATAGGGTAGGACGATATGGCAAAAAACAGATCTATTTTGATTTTCGAATTCAGTTTTTCTTTTAAAAACAAAATAGAAATTTTTAAGTACTGATTTCATTAAAATAAACAACACAGATTTTAAATAGCCCAATTTATTCATGTAAAGTTTGAACTCTCCACGCTCCAAACCACATAGTTTTACTGACAGAGGATTAGCTGTAGACCTCTGAATTAAAAACGTATTGATACTCAAAATCACTTCAACAGGACAGAATTGAACCTTTCCTGAATAGCTTTAGAATGATCTTGAGCTGTATCAGAACAAGTATAAGAGCACATAGACCTACCTGGAAGATTAAGGGATTACACAGATATAAGATCACATGGTAATATAAAAGAAAGTACTATGATTTAATGTTGAAAATGACATTCTATTGTTTAAATAAAGAGTCTAGCATTGTGTCTATTTCTTAGTATCGAAACTGAGTTTAAAATTTTAGTATTGATTAATTGCCCTGGCCTACCATAAAATAGTGTTAAGATCCTAGACCAATTTCAATGTCAAGAATGAAATAATGTTGATGCTCCTTTGGCAAAGATATAGACAGTTAGTGCTCCATTTGGCACTCGATTAAGCCTGTAATGTGGTACACTAGATAACATTTATCACTCTATTTGTAGTGTCAAAAGAAATTCACACCTAATTCAACATCAACTTGGGGCTTTGAAAACTTCATCTCATCTTCTTTTTGGGCCAAAATTACCATTCTGGGAAATTGTTCAATTCAATTTACCAGTTATACAAGATTAACTTTAGTGAGGCTTTTCTCTCTAAATCCTGTAATCCTCTGGCAGCAGTTTTCATTCATTCAGATTTACCCCATGTAGTTTGGGATGTCTCAAATCCTGTTATTTGCTGAGGTGTTCACCAATTCACCTGAAGAATGCCTTTATACATAGGGTTCACACAATAGGAAATGGAAAAGCTGTTCTCTGAAGTTAAATGGGGTTATTGTTATTGTGCTTTCTGTTCCATATCCCATAGTGCTCTGGCCTATTCACAATTGTGTAGACTTTCCTGTATGTCTTTGTAATAGTTATAAAAGTGTTTTAGACATGCTTAACATTAAATGACTTCTTGATGGATTTTGTAAATTGGTCAGATTTGTCCTATGGGGATAAAATGTAGGCATACTGTTCTTTTTGTCACCAGAAGTTTGGATTATTAGTTTTCTGGCAATGATCCAAAATTTCATTACAAATTATCTCAGACTTTGTGCTAAAGATGTACTTTTCCCATCTTTCTTTTGCAGATGTGAGCATGTGGAAATGATTTAATAATCCGGGTCCATTCACCAGCACTGCTGCTCAACCTTCTCTTCTCTATAATCCTGTGTGGTGTGCATTAACATCACAGCGCTCTCTCTCTCTCTCTCTCTCTCTCTCTCTCTCTCTCTCTCTCTCTCCAATCCCACACACATCGGTCAAGACAATATCAATCACTGCTGCATCATCCACTCAGGAAAGTAAATACAGCCCTACAAACAGCAACAATAATCCAGATGAACATAGACACGCTCAGGCCACGTGGACAAAATATGCCCTCATCCACCAATCAGACTTTAAGACCGCTGAGTCATTTGAATTTCTCATTAATTTGTAAATCGCAGTGATGTGCACTTGACTGAACTGAATATGACATTTGCTCCAGGTCTGAGTATGATTAAACATTGCTCTTGGTAGCAAACCTTTTATTGTTGTTTATTGATTACTTTGGCCTCTCTCCGTCAGAAATCTAATGTCAAAGTGACCCTCAAGGCCCTGAATAAGTTGCAGAGCACCTGTTCTAGACTATAAAAGACCAACCTTGAATATTAATTACATCAACACATATCACCAAAACATATCCCAAAGCATTTGCCCTTTTAGTAACTGCAACCCAATAAAAAGTAAGTCACAAGTTTTACCTAAAACTCTTACGAGTCCTGTCCAGTTCTTGTGCTTCAGTGGAGATTAACGCTCGTTCCAGACAGAGACATGGACTCATCCGAACGCATCGCTGTTATGACTGTGTTTGGACCTAAGCGCTTTCAGGACACTGGAGGACAGAGCATCACATGCTGCTGCCCCGCTCCCCTCCAACATCCGCACGAGGGAGGGGCGGAGTGGACCAAACATGACGCACATAGCGCCGCACTGTAGGCTACGTTTAAAAATGATCAACTATAGGCGCTCACTCATGTAGCACTATTGTGAGAATTTCTTTTGGTGAGTGGGTGGGCAGATGAGAGTGGGACAGATGCTATCAAGGTTATCCACTCCCACCTGAGGAGGGGTGCTCTGACGCGCGTCACTGCTGGATAAAAGGGGTGAAAACACGCTGCTTCTGAACAGATGTTAGAAGAAGTGGTTGTTGTCGGGAAACATGGAAACGGGTCAAAGAATAATTTTGATGTGGGGGGATGAAAGGTACAGACAATACGAAACAGTTTTGTATATCCACTGAGTAAAGCTATAGCCTATTTGAAAAATAAATTATCACATCCCTGCATGATAGTACATAGACATAGCTAGTGTTCAACAGAAAGAATTCATTTTACTTTTACATGTGCTATTGCAGTTGTCAGTTGTATTGCAAGACATGCATTGGTGGTCTGAGTTCTTTGTTATGTCAGAGGACACACAATGCAGACACATCACAGCCCTGATAATAAATCACCCAAAATAATCTTCAGTTCTACAGAGAAACAGAAGATCTTATCCGCGGGGCATTAGTCATCCTGACCATGTGCAGTTTTTGTGTCTGGGCCTTAACTAACTGTCTCTCTCACTTTTTCATATGACCTGCAACTTTAATATTGTTATGACATTCATTACAGCCAAAAGCAGCAGGTCTATGCATGACCTCTACCAACATACACTAGGGGCTCTACATGGATGGGTTTTTCAAGGTCAGTTACAATTTACGGTCAGGTCATTCAAAAACAAAACATCATTTGACAGAACAAAGATTAATTTGTTTCATGTTGCTTATTGTTTCTGCAGCAATTTGACCTTTTTGAGTCCCACTTTTTGACGCACTTCTCAGAACTGACGACGTGAACGGTTACCACAGCAACCCCAGGATCATATGACTCTCTGATCACTCTGCTTTCTCTGGGGCCTCTTCAGTCAACTACATCCTCACCTCATCAGTGATAAGATTTGGCTCAATATAAAGTGGATTTTTATTGCACCAACCAAACTTGTAAACAAAATTGTATTTTATAATGTATAGCTATTTCTTACCTTTACTGTTAAACTTATTTCAGTCCTTCCTACCAATTGTAATTTTGAGACTTTTTAATGTCTCTTTTTAATGTCTCTTTGGTCCTCATCAATCCCTCTTTATTTATCTCTACCTTTAGGAGAGAGGAAGAAATATTTGTTCCATCATATCTCAAGATAAGTTATCAGTACTTTTATTTTATACTAAACCAATTCCAAATTTTAGCTTTTGCTCCTTGATCACAACATGACATTTCTTGTAAATTGTTAGAAATAACTATCAAATTATCAAGAAGTAATGATGCCTGGGACTATTTGCTCAGTGGAGCTGCTGCCCTCTGTTCAGCAAGTGTTCATACTGTCCCATTAGAATAGGGCCACAGCCAGCGGCAAAGCTTATATTTTGTGCTTTCATCACTATTTCTACATTTCAAGGCAACACTGCATAATCTGTGAAGTTTCCTTACTGACATTTTTCCATATCTCAAATCTATGTAGTTAATGCCCTCTGCAGTTCACCTTGTGATCTTTCATTACCTTACCCCCAGCCCCTCTGACTGGTTCTATATGTGCCCTGTCGGTTTCTGTTCTGTTGCATGAAGAACAGGCGCAGATGCACTGCGATCGTTCTGTAGATCTTTATTGTCAAAGCAGAGTCAAGTGAGTAGTGTCCTAAGCGATGTCTGAAGCAGAGTCTAACAGGGTGAGATTGTACCATTGTTTTATACTAGAGTGGGGGTTACAGAGTGAGGGTTATACATTAAGAAATTTAAAGCAAAGTCGAACAAGCTGAGTGTTTTATAACCCTCCTAGAGTGGGGGTCACACATTCCTGAGATGAGAGGGGCTACAGATAAGAAATATGGTCTTAACCAAAATGACCAGAACATAGCTGTTATCTTCCCTCAGTGTGATATATGGCCACTGCTGCACGGGAAACAGAACGTTTTGCACCTTTGTAAGAAAGTAAGCAATATTACATTTGTATATTGTCCAAAGCCCTCTCCCACACCCCACTTCTGCATCTGCACAAAGCCCCAGTACTTTTTCTCCACAGCTCATTTATATTTCTCGGTGCCCCCTCCCTCCTTGTGCTCCCTGGCGTTTCGTGCTCTGGGTCATACTCAGATCCTAAAATGACTCATGGCTGTAAATGACAAGTGTCAATGTTGAGAAGAAGAGGTATAGCTTTATCTACTGCAATTTAACCTAAGTGTAATAGATTTTCCAGGATGCAGGGTACAGGTGTGTGCAGGTATTCTGACACTGGTGAAAATGGGTCATGGTGGCCTCTGGTACACTGCAGTTCTTTTCCACACACCCTTCACACAAAACTGAGTGCTGTAGCAACAAAACACTCCCCAATGCTCAGTGCCAGTTTTAGTGTTATTAACAGCAATATTGTAATCAAGCTGAGATGTTTTCTGACAACCATCACTAAAGTATATTTCTTCTGTTCATGTTAATTCTTCAAAAACAGAACAGTAAAAAAAAACCAAAAAAAAAACCACTGACTCATTGTGTCATGGTGCTTTTCAAGGACTATGGTTGGAAGAGTAGAAATTAGTGCATTGTCTTTGTCAAGGACATTTGTGACAGTGTGCAGACAAACTCCAGCAGATGGTGACTCAAAAAGGGGGCAGTTCACACTGGGGCCAGCTCCTGTTTTGTCACCATAATCCTCCTCAAATAGGTTTCCAGAATATTGTTGTATGCATGAAGTTTAAGGAATTACAAAGTTATAAAAAGTATAAGCCTACACTGAGTCTGTTTTCCCCTATGGAAAAAGAACCATATAGTCCCACAAACAAACAAACAGACAAAAAAAAAAACAAAACAAAAAAAACAACAACAAATAAATAACTGATTGTATACATATCGGTCATTGCGAGGGAAATTCTCAAAATTATTGTAGGTTAAGTAGTATAATATTTAAGGTATCAGAATAGGGCCTACCGCCATCTGGTGGTAAAATTGGTGTATCAATTAGAAAAGATTTGAGGCTTACTATTACACGACTGAGAATACAACAGTGTTGAGGTGAGGCGAAATGACTGAAGTAATAATAATGACAGAAGTCCTAATAGGTATGTGAGCTGGATAGTCTCGCCCTTAATATTAGGTGTGACGTGTCTGCTAGAGACCTACCTACTAAGGAGGATAAAATGTCTAAATAAAGATATGATTGTTGATATGACTGAATTATTTATGGTTTTATACTAAAGTTTTCAAATCGTTTTTTACTGTTGTACTTTGAACCCAAAACTGAGCCGCACCCAGATTGACAATAAGCGAATGGGCTTCCGTTTAAATCATGTGACATTCCTGACAGCCAATCACATGTCTGCTACACTGGAGGGGTGGGACTTCCGCTACAGTAGTGCCAGTAGATCTAAGATGGCGGACGTGTCGCCCATCTGAGTAAGTGAAGAAGCAACAAATTATCAAGTTTGTTTGGGTTTAATTGAACTCTAACTAGACAGTTAACATCGTTTTTTCGGAAGACTTCAGCCTTTGGAAATGAAAGGGAAGGAGAGATCGCCAATAAAAAAGCGCACCCGGGCTCCGGATGAAGGAAGAGACCGAGGAGGAAGCCACTCGAGCGGCAAGAAAACTGGATCCCTGTCAGCTTCTGGTAGCAACAGCTCGGTCCAAAGCGGCGCTTCTTCAAGGCGGAATATACACGCAGATAAAAGAGACATGAGAGACGTGGAGCATAATTCATCTGGAAGGACTAGTGGCGGATACGACTATGGCGCTAAACCGCACGGCGGCGCTGATATTTCTCCCGAAGCCCGCTCCGCTTCACGGCCTCTGTCAAACACGGAATGTGAGTATAAGACTTTGAAAATAAGCGAACTAGGCAATCAGCTCAATGACGAGGAGATAGAGGATGGGCTGTTCCATGAGTTTAAAAAATTTGGAGACGTCAGTGTTAAAATAAGCCGAGAAAACGACGAGAGAGTAGCGTTTGTCAACTTCCGGAGACCAGATGACGCACGCGCAGCCAAACACGCTCGTGGACGCCTTGTGCTTTATGATCGCCCTTTAAAAATTGAGACTGTTTACATGAACCGCAGGAGGAGCCGCTCTCCCGTTTCCAAAGACAGTTTTCTCCCAAGTCAAAGGCCCCCGCACACTCAAAGGCCGCTCTCGCCCCCTGTAGGCTACAGAGACTACCGCCTTCAGCAGCTAGCCCTGGGCCGCCTGCCCCCTCCTGCTCCACCTCACCTCAGGGACCTGGAGCGGGACAGAGATTTTTATGACAATCGCAGCAGACCGCCTTTCATTCCCGAGTGCTTTCGTGATGATGACTTGTTGAATTCTGAGGACGGACAAAGGCCAAACCGGACTCTGTTTCTGGGAAATCTTGACATGAGTTTGACCGAGAGTGACCTGCGCAGAGCATTTGACCGCTTTGGAGTCATTACAGAGGTCGACATAAAGAGAACACTGCGAGACCAATCCAACACTTACGGATTTATCAAGTTTGAAAACCTGGACATGGCCCATCGAGCCAAACTGGCCATGTCTGGGAAGGTTGTGGGTCACAGTCCCATAAAGATCGGTTATGGAAAACCCACGCCCACCACCAGACTGTGGGTTGGAGGCCTGGGCCCTTGGGTACCTGTTGCAGCTCTGGCCAAAGAGTTTGACCGCTTTGGGACCATTAGGACTATAGACTACAGAAAAGGGGAGGCTTGGGCATATATTCAGTATGAGAGCCTGGATGCAGCGCAGGCAGCTTGGACTCACATGCACGGCTTTCCTCTGGGAGGCCCAGACCGCAGACTCAGAGTGGACTTTGCAGAAGCTGAGCCACGCTACCAGCAAGAGCCGTACATGCAGCTACCACTCCCAGTGTCCCACTTTGACCTGGTCCCTGAGCCCTTTGCCCACAGACTACCAGACCCTGTAAGACTGAGAGACCGGTCTCCTCCTCTTCCAGCCCGCTTCAGGGACAGAGACCCATACACCCCCGAGTGGTCGGGCCTCAACATTCATGAACGCATGAGAGGTCCCCCCTTTGACCACGTTGACCGCCTGGACCGTCATTCCAGAGACTTTTGGACCATCGAGCATGAGCGGGACCTACAGGGCCGTGACCTGGGCCGCAAAAGGAGACATTTGGAGGATGGCTGGCGGCACGACCATTCTCCGGACCACAGTGACTATGTCCCACGTCGCCATGGTAACTCATTAGAGCGCAGCCCTGGAGGCAGCAGTCGGGATGGACGCTACAGTGACTCTGAGCGCCTGCCTCGGTCAGGTCGGCCCTCTCCTGTCAAAGAAAGGAACAGTCATGACTTTGGAGAGAAGAGGAGAAGGACTTCCAGCCCGAGCCGGCCCAGCTCGGACCGAGAGCATGGACGCAGAGCCAGTGATTCCGGTAAAAGCCCCAGCAAACGGGATGAGCGCACAGACCGCACTCACTTATCAAAGACTGCCCAGACCTCCAAACGGACGGCACAGAAGCTGAGCCCAGTGTGGCAGGGCGTCCTGCTGCTGAAGAACAGCAGTTTCCCTACCTCACTGCACCTGCTGGAGGGAGATTTGGAGTTGGCTAGCAGCCTGCTCGTGGAGGGCTCCACTGGGGGCCCCGTGTCCCAGCTGAAGATTGCACAGCGCCTGCGCCTGGACCAGCCCAAACTGGATGAAGTTTCTCGTCGCATCAAAGCAGCGGGTTCTGGTGGATACGCCATCCTCCTGGCTGTTCCAGGGAAAACCGAGGAGGCAGCAGACAGCAACTCGACGGAGCGGCCACTGAAAAACCTGGTCTCTTATCTGAAGCAGAAGGAGGCAGCCGGCATCATCAGCCTCCCTGTGGGGGGCAGCTCTCGAGATAAGGACCACGCTGGAGTGCTTCATGCTTTCCCTCCCTGCGAGTTCTCGCAGCAGTTTGTGGATGCTGCGGCCAAAGCTTTTGCCAAATCAGAGGAGGACTGCATGGTCATGGTGATAATCAAAGGAGCGTCCTGAGTATTTTACAGTACACTGTTCTTTTGTCAGGGGTTGTTTACTGCACTGTGCCTTAGGGCTGATTCTGGGTCAGATTTGATTACATGAATAATTATTATGAGTATTCTCTTTGTAATCAGGACATGTACATGACTGTAATGGTACTTACTAAACTCAAAGTAACTCAATGCCACGTGTCTCTATTGCCTTAATATTGGATTTAAGTAGAAGATTAATTTATTCTGATTGCATTTGAGAGAAACGCAGTCTCCAAAGCTTCACCAATAGAAGAACTCAGTACTTTATATTTGTTTCATCGTTTTGAAGAGAGTGAAATTTCTTGCATAGGACAGCCACAAATAATGTCAAAGTAGAAATAAGTTACTGGTTGTTGACTACTGTAGAGGAAATGAGTAAGTGCCTGCACACTGTAATGCAGTTCAACACATAAACACAAAACAATGGAATTTTCACCAAATTAATTTCTATTGTAGGTTTTGGTTGAGTTTATACTTAGAATACAATGTGCTGAACTGCATTAAGCCAATTAGCTACATGAGACAATTGTCCATCTTTCACAGTGCAAAATGCCTAATGAATCATATAGGCTTATTTTTATAACCTGGCATATATGTGCAGAAAACATATTTTGATTTTAAGCAATGTTTGAGATGACTCTAAAAGTCTTAAATGACCTAATACAGGGATGACTTATTTTGTTTATTTCAAAGTTTGGTCTGATAGCATCCAACATTGGATAATATATATATTTTAATATAGGTGCCCCAACAAAGCATGTATTGTGTAAAATGTAATTTTCCTAAAGAATTATGTGAATATATTTCTTACAATCATTCAGATCAATAATATGAACTATGGACATTTGTGAAACGTACCAGCAGTGTACCGCTCACTCTAATGGACTATTCAGTTTTCATTTGATTTAAGTACTGTGTCTAAATGAGAATGATTATTGCTGTATACTCAGGATATGCTCTGGAGAGAAATATGGAGAACATCTTTGCTCAAGAAGTAACTGTCAGAGAAACACAAAAGTGCGACATGCACTTACATAGATTTTGTCTCAATAAATTTGCTCTTTCGTGGGAAACCGCCTTGGAAGACAGATTTGTGACCTTTTGTGTTTCTGGAACCTTTTCGAGGAGGAGAGCGAGAGGGAAGACAGCTGCAGTTTGTCATGAGCTATTCATGAGGCCTGTGCTATTGAACATGGCCTAACCCTAGAATACTTTTGTAGATTTATGATTACTGCTCAGATGTGGCTTGTCTGGAGCTGCGGATAACAAACTTCAGTATTCAACTTCCTGGTTCCTTAATTGACCAGCCAGGTCCTGCTCTGGCTCACTGGAGCACTGACACAGCACCTGTGAAGGAGCAATGCTAACGTTTGTGTAGTTGCTTTTGGAGTGAAAGGAGCTAGTCAGACTTGAGATACAACTGATGGTGAAGAAAATCGTGACCCTGAGACAGCTTTGTTTGTCTTAAATTGGAACAACACAGTTGACTGTAGATATAAACATTTATTAAGATACTTTTCAAATGTACTGTGCAGCAAAAGAGAAGCAAAAACTACAACAGGATGTTTTCAGGACATGGGACCCTTTTCCAGACCCCAGTGTCCCCTGTGTACCCAGAGTGTAACCGTGGTAACATATTTGAAGTAGACAGCACTGGTATGTATTACTACATCAACACATGAAATTACCCTGTATTAATAATGGGCTGTAGTCTAACATTTTGACCTACAAAGTACCTACACAGTTCCACATCCATAACTAAGATTGTAAATGTGGCCAGATGACAGGTAACTAAAAGTAAATTGGTAGTTTATCAAATTGTCTAATCATTTAAAAGTTTGAAATGCAAAGAGAAACTAAACATGTTTGCGACTGTTAACATGACAAAATTATTCTGAAATTTGGTTTAACAGCAATTCGAGTATAAGCGTTTCCCACTGCTCCCTTCTAGTGAGGTACTGAAAATTTAAAATAAATTAAAAAGGCAAACTTTACAATCTGTTCCTAAATGTAGCCCTTATGGTAGCCAATGCCTTGTGTTGCAATTATCCTCCACTTCATAGAATTCTGTGCGTGTGGTTGACAAATTGCATTCATTACATTTCATATAAGATGTGTTGGTAAATATTTGTTAATGTATAATTTGTTATTCAAACGTGTTTAGTTCCAGGTTCCCCAGAGCTGACAGTGCAGGCAATGCTGTGGTGAGTATAAACTTTATCTTTTTCACACATTTATTTATTTCTAAATCTATTTTGAATAAAAAAATGCCATGAACAGAAACCCTGTGTAATATCTGTCTTGTATGTGAAGCACTTGGGTGAATTTGCTCAGGATTCTACTGGATTCTTCTCAAAGTGCACTGTAAAGCGCGTTGAGTAGAAAAACAAAAGTTACATTTTGCATTTATCTCTAAGATGGCTACTTCTACTATTGGTGTGATAATCTCAAATGTACATTAGTTTTCCCAGCAAAAACATTCAACGATGATTATAGAATTTACCACTAGATGGCGCGTGGCCCTCGGGATTGCACCCTTCCTCATGTGGACGTTTCGGGAGGGGTCAAAAATGGGAATGACTCATCTTCAGCATTTACACGTCTACCACCAGCTCAACTACAAACAGTCTCACCTTCTGCATCTGTGAGATTTCCCTTGTCTGCTCTTCTAATTATAATCTGCCATTTAATAACAAGGCTATATTTGGTACATATACTCAATTCAATTAAAACACAGCCAAACTAGCCTACAATATACTGCTATCCAATTCACTGTTGGTGTGGATTTATTCTGTGCAGGGGTTAAGTGTCTGTGAAGCAAGCAGGGAGTTTTTAGTTTGGTGCAGTGCAGTAGGGACCAGGACAGTTGACATTGCTTCATCTTCTTGCCTGTCTGTAACAGATTAGACGGATTAGATATAACAAAAAGAATATAAAGAAATCTCTTATCCTTTGTGAACTCGCTATGATCTCATGCAAGTTTTAAGGGCCCATATTACAGTATTTTCTGATCTATGTTATAATGTTGCTTCCTCATCAAAAACATACCTGGAATTGTGTTTTGTTTCATTCACACATGTTTAAGAAACAAATCATCCATATTTAGGCTGAGTTCTCTCAAACTGAAAACACTGTTCCACCTTGTGATGTCATGTGGTCATACAGGAAGTGTTCCACTGTATGACCACATGACGCCACTAGAATCATTTGGATGATTTCAGATCAGGAATTGCCAATCTCTACAGAACAAAGGGTAAAAGGTAGCAGTTAACTTGAAAACTACACTGCTTGATGGCATCACAAAGATGCCGTGTGAATGAAACAAAACACAACAGGTACCAGGTATGTTTTTGCAACAACATTATAACCTGGCAAGAGTCAATTTCCTTTAAGAGTAGTGCACATCTTCTAGAAGACTAAGTGAGACATCTTTGTATTCTTATTTTGAGAAGAGTTTAAGATTAGTTCAGGCCAGTTTTAGTGCATTTGTCTATATTTACCAATCCACCTTTACATTGTCCTTTGTGGCTCACAGCAGGAACGTCTCAGGTTTGATTTCTCCACATCAGTTGGGACCTAATTAGGCCCATTGCAATGGGAACTGACGTCGTTGTAAACGTCACAACAAAGAGTCGCCATCTCTGATGGATAACTGCAGATATGGCTAATGAGCCGCGGCTTTTTAAAAAAAATCTGCCAAAATGACTACGCAGCACTGCTGAATACTGCACGTATCACTGATTAAGAAAATAAAACAAGAATGAAGTAAGTAGAGAGCAGTGGGCGTGTACCAGTGGCAGTGAAAACAGAGATTGATTGGCAATATGGCCACTTGAAAATAAGTGATTAAAGACTGCGCAAAAATGCACGAATCATTCCAAATACAACTTCGGGTGAATAAATGTTGAGGGGAAATGACTTTAACATGGTTATTTTGCATAATAGGTCTGCTTTAACATTCTTCACCCAATCACTTAGACATTACCTACTGAGATACACATTTTAATACAATTATAGTCAGAAGTTTTCTTGTAGTGAAGAAATGATGAAATCTCTTAAGTATTGTATAACTGTGACCTCAAATGAATTGTCACCTTACATAATGCATTATTCCCTCTGTATCAAGTCAGCCCTGCGTGCTTCCTGCCCAGGATGGGAATACTTATAATTTTAGAGCCAACAAACAGATGAAGCAGATACACACGCGATAATCGGATTCCCTGTCCCAACTCTTTCCACTCCAGTGACCTGTGGGCTCTTCCATTTCACCCTCAAGTGAACAGCACAATGTCATTAGAGTAACTGTGAAACATAAGCCAAGGCTAGACGAACTTCAACAACAAGGCAGGATTACTTGATAGATTTTGAACATATTTACAATAGGGAGAATATAGCAACAGTCAAGAATACATTTAATAGGCTATGCCTGTCATTGCACACATATTTAACATGATCCACAGTGCAACAGTTACAAAGGCAATACAGTAACACAAGACGGGTTATTCTTTGGTAATAATAAATTCATTCAACATTCAATGTACTGTCTAAAGATTGATCAACCATAACATTATGACCACTTTTATTCTCTGCCTTATTTCTACTAAGACCCATATAAATAAATTTAGCAACAACTTATGACCTACAAGTATTGGAATTGGACCTCATGAGCTAGACTCCACATCCCCACATGCATCACATTGTTTTACTGTCCCCTCTTTGGACCCCCCTGCTCAGGCCTGGAGTCGCTAAGCCATCTCGATCTGGTCTCTGTGAAACTCAAGGACAAAATGTTCACCAGCTGCTTGATAACCCCCCACTGTGTCATTCATTTGACCTGACAGTAGTCATAGTGTTGATGACTGATCAGTTCATTTGCATAAAAGAGCTGCATAATTAGGTAGGGTATGTTGATATATTGCTACCATCTTGGCTTTGCTTAATAGAATCCTATAAATCTATTTAGAAAGGACTTTAGGGGCAATGTTGATGTTTGTCCATATAAATGCTGCCTGACTGCTCTGTTGTAAGAGGCTATTTCTGACCGCAGTTTGGACTGAGTGAGTGGAAGTCTAATACCCAGAATCTTTCATGTTACTCTCTGTCAATGCAGTATCTCCTGGGCCCTTTGCTCTCAGGCTGAAATCAGCCCTCCAATATGGGAGCAACAACATTCGTGTAAACAAATTTTAACTTTCCCAGTATTATTCTAACCTAATGCACAAGTAACTTGTTATTAATGAACATAATTTCAGAATTGGAAAAAGTAAATGTAAAGTCACATTTTATGTCCACAGTGGTACTATTGGCTACTCTGGAAGTAGAAGCTACTTTTTGTGCTGCTCCAAGCCTGCACAAATGGAAAGGTTGCATAAGAATGGCTCCTAGTCTTAAAAATCATAATATATGCAAATACTGTACAATTACAAATCAAGGTACACGAGGAGCCTGTTGATGTGACTGTAGATGTGTTGTTGTTAGTCCATGTTTATGTCTGTTATTTTTAGTGTATTTTGCAGTTAGTAGTCTAGTGTCTTTTTCCTGTCTATGTTAAGTGTCTTTGAGTTTCTTTTGAAAAGTTCTGTATAAAACACATGTAGTATTATTATTATTATTATTATTATTATTGTAAGTCTGTATACAAATAAAACTATAGCTTTGTTTTCATCTGATGGCTAGATATTCTAGTTCTAATGCTCAGTTTCACAATACTGTATTGCTGTTTTGAAATTAAATATGCATAGCTAAATATTTATCTTTATTTACTGCTCTATAACGTAAAAAACATGTGCTAAAATATGTCACTGGGTGTGAAGTCCACCTGAAAAAAATTGTAACATATCTTCACTGGATAAGAGCAATCCTCACAGAGTTACAACTGCGAGGTACAATGTACTCTGACAGGAATGTAAAACACAGAATAAAGTCATGATGAACTGACCTGAGGCAGCTCTGCATAAACATATCAGGCAGCATTCTCAGTGTGTAGAAATACTTTAGGCAAACTCAAAATGCCATCCCAAATGTCTTCATGCACACATAGAAAGATAATAAATATATACTTACTTACTTCTGTCCTTATGATTAATATGTAACCTTTTATATTTCTAAGAACTTGCTTGCTCCCACTAAACATACACGTGATATCTAAACCACCATTGGAGAATACAGGTGCTCAGAGCGGCCCGCGCCTATGTCACACTTCTGTCTCTCTGTGGCCTCGCCCTGCCACTCCTCATCCTCCTCGCCAATTGGGTTCAGACGCCCATTCTGCTTCAGCTGCTCCTCCATGAAGCCCACATGTTTGTAGGAGAAGGCGTGGCCTCCCAGTGGTGGCCCTGTGTTGTCCTGGGCCCTGTTTGCGATGCTGACGGTGGAGGAGTGCAGGCTGTCTCTGGGGTCAGTCTTCTCCAGATCCTGTCCTGGGCAGCAGGGGCAGCGGCACGGCGTGAGGTACAGGTAAATCAGCACAAAGACCACCGTGATCAGACAGCCCACCAGAGTGGTGTAGGCAGTCTTCAGGTTCTCCAGCCCCCCGCTCATAGTGCCATTGAACACCACCACGGTTACATATAGGGTTTCATTGAAAGTCTCTCCAGTGGCGTAGCAGGTGTAAACCCCAGAGTCCTCAGCTGTGAGTGGGCCAATCTGCAGACTCCCGTCATCAAGCATCAAAGCCGTCTTATGAGCCGGGGACAGCGGCGTGTTCCCAGGAAGCACCCAGTTCTTGATCACGTTCCTCTGGCGGGTGTCACAGTCCAGAACCAAGAACTGCTCCAGGAAAGACTCTCTGTTCATCACCATCACCTCGCTGCAGTTCAGGTAGACTTTGTTCAGGTCCATGATGGCCATCTTCTCCTTGGCTGAGCCTGGCAGCACACAGGTGTGCTCGTCCTTGTAGTCTGTGGCCGAGCTGAGCTCCATGTTGTACCAGCGGGCCACTAGGTCATACAGCTCACAGCTGCAGGGCACCGGGTTTCGGTGGAAGTACAGTCCATTTTTGATCCAGGCAGGCAGCTCCTGCAGGTCATTCAGAGGCAGGTTTTTGATCTTGTTCCCGGACATGTCCAGCAGCTTCAGTGTCTCCAGTCGGCTGCGCTCTTTGACCAGCTCCAGGGGGAAGCGGGACACCTGGTTATTGCTCATGTAGAGTTTCTGCAGACTCATGAGGCCAGCAAAGGCCGAGCGGTCGATCTGAGTGATCCTGTTGTTGTACAACAGCAGCACCTCTAGGTGCTCCAGAGGCTCAAAGATGAACTCGTCGAGCTGTTTCAGGTTGTTGCAGGACAGGTCCAGAAGGCGCAGTCGTGTCACGTACACAAAGGCCTCGGTGGAGAGGAAGTGCAGCCCGTTGTGGCTGAGCTGCAGCGTGTGAAGACGCCCCAGTCTGTAGGGCGTCCAGTCTGCCTTTAGCCGACTGATGGAGTTAAAGCTCAGGTCCAGGGCGGCGGTGAACGAGGGGAGCTCCGTGGGGATCTGGGTCAGGTTTGTCTTGGAGCAGCTGATGATGTTACTGGCACACACACAGGTCTTTCTGCAGTCCAGAGGCGTCGGCAAAAACTGGGAAGCAATGGAAGGCATCAGTAGCAGAAGAGAGAGGACAACAATAAGGTATTTTGTCCTGAGCAGCTCCACAGAGGCATCATGGGAAATACAGCAGGACACAGCCATCTTCACTGGAGGCTGGGTCTGGGCTAATGGATGCTGTCTTCTTCACAGTGCAGAGTCTGGAGCTAAAGGTGACACAGAACAGTCACTGTTAGTCTATGATCAGGGTATAATTAAGGTCATATCAATCCATTAAAGGTGGAGACAAGCAGTGGGAAGACCCTCCACCACAATAGTTACACAGTGCACCTTATAAGTTATTATTGAATCAGCATACAACCTCAAAGAATTCAAACCTCAAACATTCTAGTGCACTCATTCACTTTTAAGAAGTTGCTACATTTTAGTTGTTTATAGGCCTATGACATTTAGGTGATTTACACATAATGCAATCCTATTCCTTTTCAATTTCTCAATAAATCCCACATTTAGCTCATCATAAAGTGATTAAATAAAATTACTACATTTTTATTTAGACTTGAATAAGCCTACCCTCTGCGTAAACAAGACCAAGATGATTGAAGCACATTAGGCTATTACAGCAAAGGAAGTTACCCAGCGCGGTCCCCTAAACAGGCAAAGCATATTCCAAATCTCATGAGAAATTAAATAATCCAAGTATCTAAAATGTAGTATTCTATTCTGCATGCAATCTCAACATTTTACCCCCAAAAATGCCGAATGAGTCCATATTGTGCATCACAGTTAAATATACTGCCCTTCTGAATGTCGGCTAGCTTAATACAAACTCAACCCTGAAAGTTACTCCCATCTGCCCCATTGCCATAGTCTGGTCAGTGGTTTACCTTAGTGGCAGTGCGGGACCGTGAAATTCCACATGTCAGGACCGCCAAATGAACAGCAGTCCGTGTGGTCTTCCATCGGGACCCTCCAAGCTCCACAGACGGCTCCTGCTCTATACACTGGCCGGAAGAGTGCGGTTTGCGTTGATGAGGAAACACGCGCCTTTGACAACGGATCTGAGGCGAACATCCACCCCTCCCTCTTTCTTTCTCACAGCACCCCTTCCGTTATTTATGTCCCATTGCCAACTCGTAAAAACACACGTGGTCTTAAATAAAAATTCCACCAAAAGGAAATGTATTTAAACTTACCATATGCTACATAAATAAACGCACAGCAATACGCGTACCTTTTTGTAAAAGGTACGCGTATTGCTATGCGCCAAAGTGATTTCCTATTAGAGCAGACAGTGATGTATGGTCATTATGATACCGCTGCGGTGAAGGACGGGCAAACGCTGCAGTCGGAGCGGTCTTCACATAAGAACGTGAGATGCATGAAGTCAGGAGGCTGTGCGTAAAAGCGATCAATAAGGAGACAGAGCGCAGAGAAAGCAACGTGAAGAGGAGTGTGGTGTGGTGGTTAAAATGTAAGGTCTTTGAGGTGGAGTAGTGGTCTGTTGTTCTTTCAATGTAGGCCTAGAAGGGCCTAATATAATTTATTTATTTATTTTTTATAAATTGATTTATTATTGAGCAACATGAATAAGACTTTACTAGCATCAGGTTGTAAAAATGAATGATTAATGGACCAGTAGACAACAAAAAATGTGTCACAACCATAAAACAAAGGTCAGTGATTCAAACATGATTTAACAATAGACTGCTAATGAAAACCTTTACAAAGATTAAATTGTAAATGGATGGTATGTTAGCCGAAGTCACCACAAGACCCCTTTTTCTCAAGGACACAAGTTCAATATGATAAAATTATCACTTGAAGGTAGCCGGTAGATCTGCGATTAAGTCAAGATTATCATTAAAGATTTACTGTAGTAAACGTAAATATAGCCATATGTAGAGATTTCAGATGAATGTACTAGGTCTCTGAACCATGGATATTTCACTACTGAAAAGAGAGATCCAAACATTAATCTTATATACACTCCAACAACTGCACCTGTGGAATTGGATAATGCTACATATTTTTATCTGTGAAAATTTCAGCTTTTTTGAAGAAAAAAAAGGGGCCTTAAAAGTGATCTGCTGAATAACAAATAACCTAAGCCTTAATTAATCATCAAACCACTTAATTACGTGTAGGAAGGTAGGAAAGTGAAAACCAAAGGGAAGTGGTGACGAGAGAGGAGGTCAAAAAGGTCAACATACAACACCTGTGGCTGACACATGTTGTAATTAAAGCCTAATACTGGGACTAAGGATTCAGGACAAGCTAGCTAGATCAGGTCAAAGTCTAACTACAAGTTGTTGATACATGCACTAGACTAGAGACCTATAATTGCAATGTTGTTAATTTCAGTTATAAATGCTTTACCTTTTCTTGGCTAAGATACTAAATCAACTGTGGAGCTTGTGTTGGGGGTTGCTAAAAAAAAACAAGGTCTCATTGCAGGTCCTGTCCACATCACATAAATCAAGTAAAGGTCACAAAAAGGTCACTGACTACAGTTAATCATCAGCAGTGCAATCAGACTGACACAGGAAGATGCAAGACTGTGTTGCTGCTCACAGAGTCCAGGGCAGGCTATATAATCTTATTCAAAGCAAAATATCCATATGCACAGACAAGTCAAGTGTGAATGGTCTGCTACAAAAATGCATAATGCATAGTTATGTAATTAAGATAAATGTTATAAGGATAAAATTTCAATTTCAATAAAATAAATAAACAACTGATTCAAACAATATTGTACATATAAAGACGTCTTATAACAACATTGTTAAAACTTGTAATTAAATTAACTCTGCACATTGAAATTGCTATCTTAACAAAGACAGACTGGATATGTACTTGTTGCTTTTTGAGCTGTTTGGGTAGTCACACCTCCTTACACATTTATTGTTTTAAAGATTAAATAGCAGTAAGTGAGATTTAGCCTAAAATTTTTTGAAAAATTTTGTTAGAGAAATAGATTTTGTGATTACACTGCTTTTAAATAGTTATACACTAGCACCCAGGTTTGTTTTCGTGCTATGTCCCTTGTCACCACCACAGCTTGTTTACATGGCGGCTGGCCCTGTACTACACATCCACAGTGTCCGCTATCAGTAATGTGTGTTTGGGCCGCATATGGACAGGCAGCTGCACTGTGTCTCAGGAGATTTACAGTTCTCTTGTGCATTATAAATGAGGTGCACTGCTGCGACAGGGGAGCAGCTCACGCAGGACATCCCATCAGCTAAATGAGCCCTGCTGCCTCATAGACACTCCTGTTTGCTGTTGGAAATAAGTAAATGATTATTATTGAGTGTTTTGTTTGGGCAGATTAACATTAGAGTGATTGGTGATGATGAGGTACATTGTGTCTGACAGGTCCGAGTGACACACGGGACAAACTGTTATGAAATGTGAAGGAGGATCCTCTGTGTCATCTAATATTAATGATGGTTTCAAATGGCATCTAAAGTAAACAACAGCCTGGGTCACATTATGCTTGAGTGTTTTAATGTATACAGTAATTAAGACATTAGTTAGATCTATGGCTACTGTAAATATAAACCAGGTTAT